>OX596382.1:924526-1112346 GCA_951394425.1 Tipula unca
GAAACAAAAAAAAAATCTATATAAAATCACTTCCGAGTCATAAATTTTATTTTTAACAGATTTACGATATTAAAATTACGGAAGTTACGTCAAACATGAAACAACTTAATAAGATTATGAATTTATCGGTAAATTAAAATTCTTAAAAGCTTTTTTATGGTGTTCTAATTATGATTTGCTGCTTCAATTGATATATGTGGATTTTTTTATTTTGAAGTGTATATATACCAAATCACTTCAATCAACCTATTGAATATGAAAGCTCTATTCCTCACATAAAAAAAAATATCAATTTTTCTTCAAAACAAGAACTACGACTGCGAAAACGGCTATTATAATAAAAAAAATATACAAAAGATGAAAAATAGACGCTTTATTCTATACTTAATTCAAGAAAAAGTTGAATGAATATGTATCTCATATAGAGTAGCAGTGTATCAACTTAAAGACATTTGTTCCTTTATTACAGCACAATAAGAAATTATACAAAAAAAATAGTACGAGTATATTATGATGATAAAGGAAACACGTATATGTATGTACATATATGTACATTTATGTTTCATGTCTCTAATCTTGTATCATAAATAAAGAAAAACACTGCCATGAATTAGCAAGTGTAAGAAGCTTAGTATACGTATATTACCAATTATTTGTATACCCATATGTAATAACAGTCTGCCACGGTACCATTATATATCAAAATATATGACTAACATTTTATATATGTAGTTCCTAAAATGAACTATAATACATTTTATGAAATTTTTCGATCATAAAATTTTATTTTATTAGATTTTATCTTTGATGTGGAACACCCATATACGATATACATAATATACTTCATGCCTTTTGTTGCATACGCCATAATATCTGATTATTTTTCCAATTTCTGATAGTAATCTTATTTCCAACCATAATATAAAATCGAAAACCTATATATGTACGAGTATATGGTGAGGAATTTACACCTGATTACTCATCAACGACGATAAGAAATACGAATGAAATTATCTATAAAAATATGAAAATGAGATAATGAATATTTTTTTTGTTCACCTGATTTTCATTAAAAACCAATTTTCAGCGGAAAAGTTGTACCAAAAAAATATATATTTCCTAGTGAAAAAATTATTTTTGTTTTTTAAATTTTAATTGTAAGAAAGTTTCATTTTCTCAACCTGTTTTCAATTGATGCATTATTGAATGATAATTAAAATTGAATTAAAACTAATGCGTGTAATTAAGGACACAAATATGATAATGATGTTTTGTACAATTGTGTAAACCCATAATTCATATGTGGATATTACAATTGAAAAACAACAACCTGCCAGTTACCTCTGCGCTAACTGGATAAGGTGTTTTATTGAGAGATCGATGAACCTTTCGTTTCGGAGCAGTATTGCTTTATTTGTACAATATGAGTATTTTCGTTAGGCTCCTGATTTTGTAGATGAGCAGAACGTGGTCGAATACAATTCGGTTTTAAAATTTACTTCGATAGTCGAAGTCGAATTTTGATTGAAGATGGTGCAGAGAATAGTTACCTAATTATAATGATTATTCTAAACTATAAATTATTTCCAATAAATTACAATCTAAATTATTAAATAATAATGTTTATAGAAATAAATAAAATAGGGCATTGTTTCAATTTCACAATAACCAATTTCTATTTTTTGAATATTTATTTATTATTTCAATGTATCTTAAATAAATTTATTTTTTCCAATAGTTAGTTATAGTGGTATTAGATACACATAAAGATTAAAATTGGTTTTCTAATTTTTTAAAATCTAAATTTAAGTTCGCTATTTTTTATTATTATTATGTACGGTATTTGCTATTATGAAATTAAAACAACGTTCTAATTTTTATCTTCATCCACTTTTAATTATATATATATATATATATATATATATATATATATATATATATATATATATATATATATATATATATATATATATATATATTTATATATATATATATATATATATATATATATATATATATATATATATTCATTCGTAAATGGAGCAATCCTTATTTGTAATCAACGTTCCGGAAAATCTTAAATTTTCGTTTTCATCTACATTGTTTACAATGCTAATTTAAAATTGTCCTAAATGTTGATTTTATTCATGAAATAGGGTCAGCAGAAAGACGTATTCTACGTTGAAAACCTAACATTATTTTTTTAATCGAAATTATATTTCATCTAAGGAGATCGTATTTAATCGTATTTAATTTATATTTTATATTAGAAATTTTAATGATTAAAAATTAGGAGAGCTTTCACTGTCGTAGAAAATTGTTTTCATTTACATCTAATCATATTTTACTGTTAAACCTTTTATACAACCTCAAAATTTGATATATCAGTTAATACAGTGCTTTTGAAATCCTAAAAATTAAAATTCGATAAACTACATTCGATATTTGAGATTTTAAGAGATCCCAAATAAGTTGGATAGTTCGAATTGTGAATTGTAAACTTCGTTTTCAAAACTTCTAAATATGACAAACTTCAAACTATGAATTTTCATAAATTACAAGATATTTCAGAATAATTAATAACATAAATTTTTAAATTACCTATACCATAATTCTGAATAATTGTCGATATTGTAAAATTGCGAAAGCTTAAATTCAGTAATTTAAATGATTGTTAAATAAAAAAGAATTTAAAATTTATAATGCAAATAATAATAATTTTTAATGTTACCTAAAATTACACGATTTCTTCATTATAAGCAGAAAGAATTTCTAGATGTTTAAGTAAACAATGCGTTTATTTCATTATAGTTTGTGTTATGCTAAGACACTAAGTCTGTTCTGATATAACCTTTCTCTTGAAACATATCGACTGCTGCTTTATGTTTTTCAAGTTATATGGATAGTAAATAAAAGTTCTACCAACAACTTTTTACATTTTCACGTCCGTTTCATAAATTACAATTAGTTCGTTGGGATTACAGGTACACGCAGATCATTCGGAATTTATATTAAGATAATTCACTCAACCAAAGCCATCTTAATAGACAACGCCTCCATGCTCGACGAAATTTGTTACAGAGCTTTGTATCAACTATATGCGGGCGAAACTATGATTTTTATTTGCATTTTTGGTATATGAAACGTGAGAGCTTTTATAATGATTTTCTACAGGATTGTATACAAAAGACGTAATTTTAAAATGCTTAAATCATAGTAAAAATTTTCTTAGAAAACCAGTTTTTTGTGAACTTTATAAAAATATTTCTTTTGTTAGTATGTCACTGATCATAATATATAATAATATATTCATCTCTTTCTAATCTTGTATGCATTTCAACTTTTTATTTGTATTATTGGTTTTTTCGGTTTGATTTCTACTAAACCGCGAATTTTTTGCCTTCTCTATTGTTGAAATTTGGTAGTTTTTGTGTATTTGTTGTCTTTTTGTGTTCTATTAGGTATTAAGGTAACTGACATTATGACGTTATTAAATTGATAGCTTCTCTCTTTGGAATTTATTGTTATCTTGATTGTCGTTATCAGTGGGACAATAATTTTTCATTGATTATTTCTGGCAAGTGGAAAATCTTAATAATATGGAAATGCTTTAAATGAGATAAAGCTTGATATTTATGTTATCGAAAAAAGGTGGAATTTCAAAATATAAAATTAATGTTTCATCAACAAAGGAAAACGTGTTTTTTCATATAAAATATATGAAAATAAATTAGATTTTCGTCACTTTTAATCCTTTATTTTAAGCTCAAGTTTAACATGCCGACTTTATTCATTAAGATGGCTTTGATTCATTATATGCACTCAGTCAACTCCTTTTCAAATACTTTATTTTTTAGATTATTATACTAAATGATTATTTTATAGTAAATTTTGTAGTGAGTAAAAGTTTATAATAATTGAATAAAGTTTAAATGGCGCTTTTTACACACGTTCTGGAAGATCTGAGTGCTTTTTTATTAATTTGTTTGACACCGGCCAATAAAAATCAATAAAGTATGGTCTATTGAACAAGGCATGTATTTTGAACAAAATAAAATGGCAATTCACTATACAACTAATTAAAATGTGTTGGTTTCTAAATGCTGTATGTAAATGAATGGAAAATAGTTTTATTGGTTACACTTGTCTAGAATATTATGGTAATTTGTAATACATATATGAACTGAACTGTGCATAAAACGATCGAATTTTTCATTTTTATTTTAGCTAGGGAAAATCAATAAACATGTTTTATTTAATATATATTCTACATACGAATTGTGGTTTGGTTATGAGCATCATCTTCACATAGCCTGACGTAGAGACTATTACGTGGTCATTAATATATAGGGCAGAATGAGTCGACATATATAACGAGTTTGTATAGTTTAATATCGTGTACTCAACAATATTTTAAAAAATCTTTAGTTCAATAATCAAGTTATCTTATTAAAGAATATTTGTTGGAACCCAGATTTAGTTAATCAAAGCTGAATTTAGAAATTAACCTGATTCGAATTCAAATTTGGTAGCATAACTATTTGCCATTTTTTGCTAAATTTTGGAATAAGGGACAAATTGATTGGGATAAGGGACAAATTCAACCAAAGTTGAAAAATGTTTTAATTTGAAAAATTCGTAAATCTCTAAAATTGCATAATTTTGTAATTTATAGAATGTGGAGAAGAATTACTTAACCTTTATTTATAGTACGCAACAAACATGATTCGATGATTTCTAATATTCAGGAAATTCTGATATTTATAAATTTGGGAATTCGTACAATTTCGATAAGCTGCAAAATTATAAAGAATGTGGAAATCTGTAATAGCTATCGTATAAAATTAAACAATTAAACACAAATTTTAAAATTTGTAAAACTTTGTGAAAGTTATTGTTAATTCAAAACTAGCTGGTTCATGTTAAATTTGAATACATTTTTTTGAACTGTGTGAGTGGAAGTTTTCAAAATTTTTAGATATCGAAGTTTTATAAACAAAAAATGTTTGATATGGGGTCATTCGAAATGAAATTCAGAATTTTGCATAATACGAAAGCCAACACGCTACACATAATCAAATGTTAAAAGATTAAATTCAATAAATAATATATATGTACATATATCGAAATTCGTATTCTGCAAAATCCTAAATTTCCGAAATAAATATTTGCAAACATTGATTGAATTGAAAAATTTCCATGATAATTTGAATTATCAAAAATTAAATTGATTAACTCCGGATTCTGTAAGCAATTATCAAATTAAATATTTGAAAATTCAAATTGTGTATTTTAAAAATGTTAAATTTATTTTTAAATTCGTTAAAATACTTAAACTATTATTCGACAAAGTTCATATATTTAATAAATATGGAATGCTTCATCAGATTCATAAATATTTGTGGCTTTCTAAAATTTGTACTAACTATAAATATCGACAAATTCTGAAACCAGTTAGAAAATTTTTTGGCCTAAGTACTCATTAAAATACTCAATATATACTCGTATAATAAATACTTAGTATATAAATATTAGAAACTATACGTGGCTCATATTTCACAATCGGGTGACACTCATCTGGGTTACGACCCATGATAGGTATCTTGAGAATATAGATTCTGTAGAGCACCACTAGTAATGAATGTTATTATAGGTTTTATACGGGGCATAGGCTCCTTCAATGAATGACTAATAGTAGTATATTATTGTTAAAAGTAAATATTTTTTTGATACAATGATATTGACAATATATATATAACAATATATATATATATATATATATATATATATATATATATATATATATATATATATATATATATATATCTGTTTATAAATATATAAACATACATATATATTTATTATATATATTATATACATATTGCCTATAAACTCATCGTATACAAACAAACTGAAATATACCTATTGTGGTAGTATTTCACCATATAACAATTTACTGCTCGAAAAATATAGCAGATTAGTTATGCCTGAAAATTAAATTACGGTAGTCATTCAATGTTTCAAATGTACATATACATGTTTACATATACAAAGGATGTATACTCGTACATAAAATAAAAACTGTAATTGTACCAAAAAAATAGAACAATTTTATATAACTGTAAATTTAATTTTAAAAGAAAACGTTGTGTCTATTATATATGTACGTATATTTTAAAAGAAACGAGTAGTTTTGGTTGTTATTTTTAAAACAGATAAAGTTGAAACCATACCAACAAAATCGAATTCAGAAAAACCAACCACAAAAATTCTTTACCAAAGCTATATACGAAAAATTCACTACAATTTATTTAATTATATATAAGCAAGTCTAAAATGTTCAGCAGTTTTTCCTTATTTTCATTTATTTTTATTTTAAATTATACAAATAAAAAATTAAATTAGCAATCAACCCTCGAGCGGTAAATTTGTACAGCACCGAAAAGCTTTTTCAATACAAATGTAGAGCCTTGCGCAATCTAACCTTACAACATGTTATAAAATGAATTTTCCACTTAATACAAATGAAGGTAAACTTTAAAATAACATGAAGACCCGGAAGTTATAATTATTTGTTTCTATTTTATTTTTATTTTTTGTGTTTTCCAAACCATAAAATGAAAAAGGAAAATTATGTATGAGAGAAACATATAGAAAGATATACTTATATAAAATTATGTATGTATACCTATACATGATTTTTTTCGTGCAATCAAAGGCAGCAAAAAAATTGAAAAAAGAAAAACTCAACAAGTTACGAAGATAAAATAAAAAGTTTTTTCTTGTTTTAATTTTGGTTTCGTTCGGTTTCACGATTTATAGATTTTTGAGGCTTTTGAAAAATATTGTGGTCAGAGGTGATAAAACTTATGGTTTCCACGGTGGTTTATAACATATACAACAAACAAATAAAGGATTTATTAGAAAATTTTACATTCTTACTTTTACAGTTTTAAGTTAGTTTAAGTATTTTAAATTATTGAAACATTTCATTTTGAAGAGTTGTAGAATTAATCATTTACTCTCTTGAACAAAATTCTTTTGTCACTAGCCCAAATAAAATTATTAGCTGAATAATTAAATTATAACCGTTACAAGCGCATTGAACACAACAAACACACATACATACATACATATAGCAAATTTAAGAGATAATCCATCAAAAAATATAAAATAAAATTAAATTTGTCATTTTAATTTTGTAATTTAATAAATATATAAAAGTCAAGTTTCCATCCCCAAAAAATAAAAAAAAATATTACATGTTTTGTTGCTTTTTGGGATAATCAAAACCATAAAAATGCCAAACCATGATGATAATGATTTAATGCCATTTACCTAAAAAAAATTAAATGAAAAACGAAGAAAATCTCTATAGACTATTATAGATTGTGATCTTTATATAAGTATGCATGTACGTAAAGTGTATATGTATATCCATAAGATATACGAGTATGTACATATATAAATATATATATATATATATATATATATATATATATATATATATACATATATATATATATATATATATATATATATATATATATACATATATATATATATATATATATATATATATATATATATATATATATATATATATATATATATATATATATATATATATATATATATATATATATATATATATATGTATATATATATGTTACAAATAATTTTATAAATTAAAAAGGTTCAATTCATATTATGTACAGTACTCATATGTATAATGTATATTATAAATATAATGTACACATCCTTATGAAAATTTCTATTCTTTTGGCTCCAATATGAATATTTTATTTACACAAAATTGGGTGTGTGTATCAAGAACTAATTTTTTTTTTAATCAGATTGAACACATATTCTTATAACTTTTAGTTACGAGTATATTAATTCGCGAATTTCATTATGCCTGAAAATTACCTCCTAAATCCTAAAACATTAAAATGATTTTTTTTCCTTCGAAACATAATCAAAACATTACAAATCTTCTTTGTATATACGGAGATAATATACAACATACATGTATAAATATGTATATATTATTAATATATTATTAAAATATATAATGATGATAATGCTGACGATGTCTATATTTAGTATACATGTACATATGTATATAAATATATATTCTGATGAGTTATCGGTGCATAATTTTCACCGAGTCATGATGAATATTATCGTATATTAAAATAAAATAATTAAACAACAGAAGGAATTTTCTTGTGTTCGTCTTATAAATTATATTGGTTTTTTGTTGAATACCAACATATTACATAACACATAACATGTATGTAAATGTATTTTTTTACTATACATAATGATAATTAAGATTGTTGTTGTTAAATTTTTTTTTCATGTATATATAGAGAAAAGAATAATGTTAATTGAACCATCTTTGGTTTTTAATAAAGTTTTTGCCTTATTAAATATTTAAGATGAATTAAGTTTAAATGAAGATAAGAAACGGGTTGAAGAAGTTTATAAATTAATTTTTTTCTTTACTTCTTTGGAATTTAAAATATTTTCCTAATTACATTATACTAATACATATGCACATGTAAATAATTTTGGTAATGAGTTTATTAACACGTTGACTGCCTCGAGCTTTTTATAATTTTAAAATAAGGTAAAACAAATCTTGTGAACCCATTTTCACAACTCAAAATCAAGTGATCATCACCCGAAAAAGTTTAAAACGGAAAATCTGAGTATAGTTAGTTTGAAAAAGTACTTAAGAGCTGATAAATTCAATTTTAGTAAAATAAGTTTACACTATTTACCGCGAATTATTAAAGTATAGTTTATTACAGAATAAATGGCTTAGTAATAGCTTAAGTCGCTAATTTGAAGCATCAGTTATAATTTGATAAATTTAATTAAAAAAAATATGGTTAAGCGATATACAACGTCCACAGTTTATTTTTACTTGAGTTCTTGCTTATTTGTGGCCCCTGTGGTCGGGCGGCACTCACATGTCTCGTAAATCTAAATTGCACGAACATGTTTCCTAAGAATACCACCACAGTATCCTTTGCTTGTCGTAGGAGGCGACTAAACGGTTGGATCGCTGGGCTGACGACCCGCATCCGTAAAAAAAATCAACTGTTTATAAAATCAACAAAAAGAAAAATGGATACCGCCAAAACAACACCGGACCCCCGCTCAAGTACCCGGATACGAGATTTAGGATCGGCACGTGGAACGTGCAATCACTTAGAAAACCAGGAGCGTTGGAGGGTCTAATCACGTGCATGAAAGAGTATCGGCTGGAACTCGTTGCTCTTCAAGAAACTCGCTGGCCTCAAAGTGGAGACCATGTGTCCCAGGACTATACGTTGTTCTACAGTGGAGATGACCTCGGAAATCTTGGAGCTGGATTTCTTCTTGGGCCGCAGGTAAAGAAGGCTGTTTTGGATTTTCAAGCAGTCAATAACCGATTGTGTATGCTTCGCCTGCGCATGAAGTTAGCCAACCTGTCGATAATTTGTGTACATGCGCCCACAGAAGTCAGCCAGCCCCAAGATAAAGACTCATTTTACAATGACTTGGACGATCTGATGGGATCTATACCCGAACACGATGTTAGAATGGTAGTTGGGGACTTTAATGCTAGAGCTGGCAGAAATCAGGCCGATTTGTGTGAAAACATAGGTCCGTACTCCCGACACGAAACTGCGACCGATAATGGTGAGAGAATGATGTACTTTGCAATTGCTCATGATCTTAGAGTAGCAAGCACATTCTTCCCTCACAAACAGATACACCTAGAGACATGGACTCATCCTCGCAAAACATCCCGGAGCCAAATTGACCACGTGTTAATTTCAAAAGGGCGAGCTCGGGTTGTGCAGGATGTGAGAACTTATCGGTCAGCAACCAAATACGTAGGCAGCGATCATTATTTGGTTGCTGCAAAGCTACGGTGGAAGTTTTCGTACAGGTCGGGGAACACAGCGAAACGGATGGAACGTTTCGACTGTGAAGGTCTGATAAATGAAGATCAAAAGAAACGATATCAGGATCTTGTCAGCGACAACATTGAGGGAGCTAATTACCAGTCTGACTGCGTGAACTCTGTCTGGGAGGTACTGAAAACTTCGGTTGTCAGTGCTGCTCAACAGACTTTAGGTATAGTGAAAGTCAGACCCAAGAATGATTGGTTTGATGACGAGTGTCGTCTTGCAGTTGAGCAACAAAATATAGCCCATAATGAAGTGCAACAACGTCTCACAATCGCAAGGAAAAACAAGGCAGCTCTTGCAAGAAGGGCAGCTAAGCGGATTTGTAGACGGAAGAAGCGAGAATGGTGGAAGGCCGAGGTTCTGAAAGTACAACAACTCAGCAATGAGCGTAGTTCACGTAATTTCTTTAAAGGAATTACTGGATTGCACCATACTTTCAGGCCTTCGTCAACCGCCATTCGGGACCGGGATGGAAACCTCTGTGTCAACATCGACGCAGTACTTGACGCATGGAGTGGACACTTTACTGAGCTGCTTGATGTTCATCATGCGTCACAGACTGTTGTTGAGCCACCTCTAAAACAGTCTGCGGAGATTTGCACTGAGGAGCCATCCCATGAGGAATTCACTAAGGCCATGCAGAGAATGAAACGAAACCGCTCACCTGGAGTGGACTGCATTAATTCGGAGCTCTTGATATTCGGAGGGGATACTTTGTGGAACTGTCTTTTCGACCTTATCCGATTAGTATGGCGAACCGAAGTTATGCCTGATGAATGGAAAGTGGCCGCGATATGCCCCATCTTCAAGAAGGGAGACCGCTTGAAGTGTGAGAATTATCGCGGTATAGCTCTGCTTTGCACAGCATACAAGTTACTGTCATACATTTTATTGGATAGAATCACTCCTCTGGCGGAGGGCTTGGTTGGTGACTATCAGGGAGGATTTCGTCCGAATCGATCAGTCTCTGATCAGGTCTTTTCGCTGCGGATGATTCTATCTAAATATTATGAGACATCCATCTCCGTACATCAAGTTTTCCTGGATTTCCGGCAGGCCTACGTCTCGATCAATCGAGAGAGTTTGTGGTCTGCCCTGGAATACCTAGGAATGCCAACAAAATTGGTACGACTGTGTAGGATGACAGTGACGCAGTCTCAATGCTGTGTTAAAGTTGAGAACAGGCTATCGACAATTTTTGCAGTTAACTCGGGTGTTCGGCAGGGAGATGCTCTGTCCCCGATACTCTTTAATCTCATGTTGGAGTACATCTTTCGTAAGACTGAAACACCTCAGCGCAACATCTTATATCGCCAGTCCAATCAAGTGCTTGCATATGCAGATGACATATGCGTGATTGGACTGAATAGCAACGGAGTGAAAGAAATACTTGATCCGCTTGTAGAGTTTTCAGCTTCTGTTGGACTCCAGATCAATGAGTCCAAAACGAAATACCTTATCTCTGGTTTTAGAGACAATGGCACACCAGATTTTAGTAGTGGCCACCACACGTTTGAGGGAGTGAGGAGGTTCAAATATTTGGGCTCTCTTATCACTCACGATAACAGTGTGGGTGAGGATATTAAAGTGCGGCTGGCAGCTGGCAGTCGTTCTTTATATCCTCTAAGGCCACTGCTAAAATCTAAACACTTATCAAGTGCTGTGAAGCTGAAGCTTTTCAAAGCGTTGATCCGGCCCGTTGTTATGTTTGGATGTGAAAGTTGGGCGCTGACGGATGAGTACGAGAGATGGCTCCTTACATTTGAGAGAAGAATCATGCGTGTGATATATGGCCCTAAACGCGAAATAGATGGTACATACCGAGCTCTGTACAATTTCGAGATCAGAGATCTGATGAAGATCCCCGATATTGTACATGAAGTTAGATCTCAGCGAGTACGCTGGCTCGGTCACGTTCTGCGTGCTGATCCGGAACGAATTGTGCAGCGATCTCTGAAAGGAGAGCCACCATATGGTAGGCGCAGAGGTCGTTGCAGGCGACGATGGCTCCACGATGTAGAGAACGACTTGGCCTCTTCAGATTGTCTAAGACAGTATGAAGACCAAGCTCAGGATCGAAACCGTTGGAGCCAGATTGTTGATTCAGTAAGGGGCCAGTAATGGCCTTTAACACTGTTATTATTATTATCTTGCTTATTTGTTACACAGTTTACATTGAAATACCTTATTAATATTTTACTGACTCCTTAGTGATTTCATATCAACAAAAATAATATTCTAAATTTCTAGAAAAAAAATATATCATCTTATGGACTATAAATCTTTCCCCTTTATCCCGTTTGCTTGGTTCGTTTCGTACACAAACCTGTCAAATTTGTCATATTCTTTATATTTTGAGTGTCCCCATTTTATAATCTTCAAAACGAAATATTTTAATTTTTGATCCAATTTTTTTTCTGTATTTTATAAATTTACTTTTGTATTTTATGTCTTTATGAGAAGATAAAAAATGAAGAAGACCAAAAATGTAATAAAAACGTTCAAAGATCGAATATATATTTAAGCAATTCTATTGAGGAATTGAAGGTTGGCATTTTCCATATCAGCTTTCACAATTTTTCGTCGTGTTATTATTATACTTTTATTTGAGATAAAATATGATACGTGATATATCCTATCATCGTATTTATCTGCCAAAAGTTTAACTCGCTCTTTGTTTGCTTAAATTATTATACATTTTCCTACACATAGAGAACTTTAATGAAATTAAAGCGCATCGTTATTACCTCATTTTGGGTATATATCTCATTAAATATGTTGTATCGAAAATTTATAGTCCCAATATTATGATAACATAATAATAGTTTTCCATTTTGCTCTGTTCAAGAAAAACAAAAGAAGGTGTCGTATTTGATAAGGCAAAACAAATTCACTTTTTACCTTTTATGTTGTATATGTATATGTACATATGTATATGATTTCTAATACATATCGATCCTTCCTATCGGTTATCATTTTCAATAAATATTTAAAAAAAAGAACCAAAATTCTATACAACATAGCAAAAAAGTAAATTTCCCACAAAATTGAAAAATTGATTTCCACACAGAAAATGAAATGGAAAATTCATTTTTATGTAATTTTTATTACTTTGCCTATTATTATTTATTGAGTTGGAAACAAAAATAAAATATTGGGAAAAAACAATATGAAATACCAGATAAGAAAATGACTGTGATTATACCGATTTACCTGAGTTTATCGGATGTTTCCGTATATTTTTGGTCTTTTGGTTCCATATAATAGATAACATCTTTTATGACCAATTTTTTTTTCTAATGTTATTTTATTATCGGACACATTTGGTATATGAGATAAGCTGTTAAATTCAAGGTCAAATTATAACAAGATTATTGGGAAGATGTAATTTTCCCGTTGGATCAAACCCTCTATTATTCCGATTAAAACAACAATTTAAACTATTAAATTTTATTTAAAATAAATAATGGTGCATCATTGCTTACAAATTGTGTTGGTTTTGATATAATACATAAATGTATATATGTATGTATATCGGAATATCAAATGTCGCAAAATCGTGCATAATTTCAATAATTTATTAATTCGATTTACAGATTTTTTTATCGAAATTCTTTAATTTCTAAATTTAAGTTCGGACATTTTTATACTTTCACTGTTCTCAAATATCTCGTTTCCTAAATTGTTAGAAATCAAAGTTTTAAGCACTTTAAGTGCCAGATTTAGCACTATCTAATTTATTTTAACACCGTAACAATCAGATTTGCAAATTCGCACTGTATAAATCTATTTAGCACGAATTTCAAAAATACTTGAGATTAATTGTTCATTTTTATACTTTATTCATTTTGCCAACATATTGAGCGTCAACCTCATTTTCGTTATCTCCTACCCAGTTTTTTCTTTTCGCCAAGTAACCTCAATGGTTCAAACTTCGGATCAATATCGATCATAACTTTCCGATATACATAAAGTAGATCGAAAATAATTGAATAGAGTTGAAAAAAGCATTTTAATTGAGTCTGATCCGACATAAAAGTTCTATTATGTAAAGATGAGCTTTTGACACATAACATTCATAATTGAAAATTATGAATTATTAAAATTAAAGGACAAGCGTAAATATTCTAATTGATTCCGATCCAACAAAAACTTCGTTTATAAAAAATGAGCTTTTTGTAAAAAAGTTTCACAATTGTCCTTTTAATTAGAAATTCAGAATTAATTTTGCCATCTGCTTTTGTAATTAAATAACACGTGTAAATTTTGTATTCAATTATGATCAAACATAAAAGCTTCTTTATGGACAAATGAACTTTTCGAAGAAATGTTTTGCAGTTGTTATATTTTGTAAATTTGTTTCTCTAATTTAAATAATAATTTATTTTTATACATTTCCGAAAGTTTTTATGAAAATCTGAGCTTTTTGAGAATATTGGTTTCACAGTGTATTCCAATTGGTATTTATTTTTTTTTTAAATTTTAATTGATGCGATCAAGCAATAACCTTCTATTAAGAAAAGATGAGGTTTTAGAAAAGTGTATTTCTTAAATTAAATTTTTGATGATTCTAATTAAAAATAATTATAATTAAAACTCTAATTAAAAGCTAAAAAGAAGTTTCACAATTCTTCGAATTTTCACAGTATATTTTTAATGTTTGTAATCATTGGATTCTGTAATTAAAGAACAAGTGTACAATCGTCTAGGTAAATATTTTTCATCATCATTTAGCACTCTATAGTGACAAATTAGCTTTAATGTTTGCAATCATTGGATTCTGTAATTAAAGAACAAGTGTACAATCGTCTAGGTAAATATTTTTCATCATCATTTAGCACTCTATAGTGACAAACTAGCACTATTTTCACATCAGTCTGGCACAGATGAAAAATAAAATTTGGCAACACTGCTACTGATGTAGCCATATTTTTTGAAATATTTATGAATTAATAAATTTTTATATTCTACTTGAATAATTCTTTCAAATATACTTTGTATTTATATATTTACATCAATACAGAATTATCATTACAACTTTTAGATAGATATAAGACGTTAAATTAAAGTTTTATGTGATTAGATTTATTTATATGGACTACCTTATTGAAACCGCACAATAATATTGTTGTAAACTAGTTTAGAAAGTCCTTTTGTGGAAAAATAATTATTTATCTCAGTCATTAAACAATGAAAACTAACCGCTAAAAAGTGATTAACCTATAAAGTTAATGGTGGCACACAGTGGCTAAACTTGAAAAATTCGCTTAATCGGATTTATTAAATCGCAGTCTACCTATAGGCCTATAGCGATAATGTAAAAAATGTTCGAATTACAATTTGTAGAAATACAATTTTAAGAAAAAATAATATCTCAGACAAAATTCATCAAAAAACAATTCACCGAAAATATTTGTTATAGGTACTCGTACTAAGATATAAGAAAAATTAAGTTAAATGACGTATAGTCAAGCCGATGAATTATGTATTTGTTTCTGCTAAATTTGTTTGTAATAATATCGATTTTTTTAAAATTTCCTAGCCAAAATAAATTCAATCTATTCAAAATAAATAGATTCTATGCATTATTATAATAGTGCTGTGCTTATTAAGACAATAATTTTATTATCGTAGACGACTTATGTCGCAAGATGATTTTTTTCTTATACATTATGTAAACAATATAACCACATATTTATTTATTTGTTCACCTTTTGTTGCTATTGTTATTGTTATGATTATGATTATTTTCTCGAAATGTGAACACGTTCACATCAAATATATTATATGGGAAAAGCAAACTAAGAAATTTTCTTGTGTGTTTTTTCACCGGTTCTTTTATCTTATAACTTTGTGTACAGTTGTAGTTTTTGAAGATAAGAAAAACAGAAAACCGATAAATTTCATAAGTTAAAAACATAACAATATCAGTGCTTTTTTCTATATCAGAAAATTACATACCTTTAGTGTACAACTGTAGGTATACATACATATTATATACATAACAGTAAGGAAACTACTATCACATGCAATAAAGTTTTTCGAGAAAAACTTTATTTCATGTTTTTCAAACGGAAAGAAAAATATTATCATTACTATGTTTGGATACGTCAAATTTATATCATAATAAGAAAACAATATAATATGTTTCTGTGGATGTATGTAGTCTGAATATAACATATACGAGCACATACATAAAGTGAAAATTTTTTGATATATGTATTTACATTTTTTTTATGTTATTTCCAATTTTCCAATTTCGAGTATTTTTTTGTTTGTTTGTTGTATTATATCGTAATGTATTTATTTATTTATATTTTACACTTGTACATAAATAGTGTAGAGTGTAAGTATACTAAAAGAGAGGAAAATGTGAAAATAAAATAAAAAATGGTTTTTCCTTATTGTTTTCTTTTCAGTTCTAGACAAATTTTGATAAAAGAAAATAATTTTATGGTTTTGATAGGTAATAAATTTTGATTTCGTTTTTCCCCATTCCCTCACATAACAAACGGAAAACTGTCAAAAATGGAACGAAACAAGAAGTTTGATATAATTATTATTGGAAAAGTTTTGAATAATAATGATGAGTGGATTAGATTGGTTAGTATAGTATATACATAAACGTATACACATACAATGACTTGATTAGATGTGTATACATACACATATTTATATGTTAACATCATTGATTTCAATCGTATTGTTGTTTGGTTTTAGTTCACTTTAGATACATAAGTATATCTATTCACTTGATTCTATAGATCAGTATATAATGTGGTGTTTTTGAAATATAATCGCATTGTGGGATTATTGTTGTTTGAGCGTACACATATAGAAACAATGTATTATATAGTAGGTTATATTTGCATATAAAGTTAACTGTATGTTTGTCCATATGTATACCAAACTTTACTATACCACATAATAATTGATTTCTTCCACATGCGAGTATAATGGTAGCCGGTAAGTGGTTTTCATTTTATATATCCATTCAAACCAATCAATAATGTTATTGTAATTATATTGTGGTTTAATTAATTTACTCATCATATAATAAAAACACTTTAAATTTTCATTCGTTAGGTGAAGCTGGTACATTTTTCGTGTTAGATTTTAAGAAGCCCTGATATATGAGAATGAAGGATATTACTCTATCCATCATCATCATCATCATCTTCATCATCTTCATTATCATAATGATGAAGAGATGATTGAAGCAAATATATTAGGTTGTATATTTTAATTTGGGGCCTGGTACAGAATTTTTTTGTATTCATTTTTTGGGGATTACAAGACGAATTGATTGAAATAAGAGAAAGAGAGAGAGAGATTAGATCGCCTTTTGTACATTTGGTGTATTTCAATTATATAATTAGTTATTAGAAGAAATGGAATAAATTAAGGGATATACCAGGTAGTTTATTTTTGATTTTACTTTGGTTAGGTAATTTTTGTGGGTATTAGGTATATTATTAGTTGCCGTTAATTAGATTAAATTAATTTTGTTTATCTGAAATGGTTTAATAAAATTTGTTTTAATTAAATTATTAAACAAAAATATGGAAGAATATGGCGTGGTATAATACGAAAATTTTATGTGATTGCTTTTTAATTAGTCTCATATGATGGTCGAATATTTAAGTGGGGCCTTCACTGCGGCATAATTTGTTATTTTGGATGCATTAAAATTCTATTTTCTTTGTTTATTGATAATAAAATCACGTGAAAATAACCGCTTCCAGCTATTTTATATAACAAAAATTACCATTTATGTTTAGGCGCAGCAACAACAGCAATAAAAAAATGTATATTTTCTTTTATAATTTTTTTTTTGTATTTAAAATTTATGTCAATACCACAGCCAACACTATTCACACATATGCGATTAAATTATTCACAATAACCATATATCACTTGCATTGCATTTTAATATTGTTTGCGATCATATGCATACACAATATTGTATATATAAAAAAACTTTATATAATTTTAATTTCCATAATATTTTCATGCAACAAAACATAAAATAAAAAACGCTGGGTAAAACAATTTTCATAAACTTACCCTGGGGGTTTTGTTTATATACAATTGTATCCTATGTATGTACTACATATACTAACTTTACAACTTGAGATTCTTTTTTGTTTTTATTCTTGTTATTATTATTATTGTTAGCATTATTATTATCGTTATCATTATTATTATTATTAGGATTATATTTTTATTATTGCTGCTACCCTCTATATATACACATATTGTATGTATATATGTACCATCAAAAAATTTCAAGTACATGATTTACATGAAAATATTTATATAAAATAATTACTTGTTGTTGCTTTATCGTAATCCATTGTCGCTGCCACTTTCCCTCAATCCTCCCAAGCTTTATTAACACATATACATATATGTACATGTATAAATTTATGTTTATTTTTCATGGCCTCGATGTTGGTATATATAAATGAACGTGATGTACTCAGTAGTTTTTAAAACTAAAATAGGATTCTCAAATATCATTTATATATTTAGTTTTTTACTTCTTATGGTTTAGGCGAGACGAAAAAAAAATATTTAAAGAATATAAATTGGTGAAGCTAAATGTTTTAAATTTTATTCACAGCATTTTAATTTTTAAAAAATTATGTAAAACTTTGAGCCAAAATTTCATTTGATAATAAAATAATAAAAAGCATTAATATCCAAAATATATTTTACTGAACTTTTGTCAATTAGACAAAATAAATTAAATAAAAATCCATTCACTGATCTTAAAAGCTTGTTAAAGTTGTGTTAATGAAATAACATAAAAACATCTGTCACTCGTATATTTTCAGCTTTATATATACGAGTACCATAACGAACAATTTTTTTTTTATCACAGAAAAAAGTTCATCACATTTTGTAAACTCATTAGAAGAGCGCACACATTCATTTAGGCAAGAAAAAAAAAAATTAAACAATATAAATAACTTTATTTTTGGTTATGTAAATTAGCATAAGAAAATTACAGATAAAAAATAATATTTAATTTATTTTTATTTTTCATCGGTTTGGCGAGTACGAGTGAGATATGTTCGATTATATATGAAATAGAAAGCTTAAGCTTCGAGAAACCATGTAATTATTTTATTACTCTTATTATTTTTAACAACCTTCATACATATACCAAGACTCATTTTAAAAGCTAATTTATTACGATTTCGAAAACATTTTGCTACGATAATTTAATTGTAGGATTCATTTTTCACAAAATATTCGGAAAACATAAAATTATGTTCTCAATTTTTACGACATTTCATCAGTATTCACGAGTATCAGAAGAAAGGGGTTTTATACATTCTCTTTTATATTAATGACTTGATAATACAAGACATAATTTCAAATATAATAAAATACTGTTATTTATATAATTGTTTCTACCCTAATTTCATAACATCATGCTGTTATTTTTCCATCCTTTCATCAAACCTTTATCAAAATCAGTGTTTTATGTTTATTGTTTTTCGCGTTTTTGTTTAACATTTTCATTATGTCATAAAACGAATTTGAAAATATTTTACAACAAAAAAAAATTAATAATTCTGTCAAACTTTTGATTGAATATAGAGACACAAATACCACACCCACATATCGTTTTATATTCAACTGAAATTTTATGTATAACCATTATCATAATCTTGTACAGTTGAGACAAAAATAGATTTAAAAATATACACAGTAAAGACACAAACTTCTGAAAAAAAATTTGGACAAATTATAAAAAAAACAAATTAACAATTAATTCAGAGCGCTTAGAGAAAAGAAAAAAATGTGTTGTGCTTTTTTAATTAGATAAGTGAATGTACGGTCGAAAGAAAATTCTTTAGTACTTTTGAAACATAATGGACTTATGTTGGCAAATGGCAAAGGAGTATATGTAGCTGAAAAATATCAAAAATTTAGTCTACTCAGAAACTGAAATTAAAAAGGAATGGTTTTTATAATTGAAATTTAAAGTTTGGATCTTATAATATATTTAACCCGGGAGTCTCTTTTGTATTTGGTTGTTTTGCTTTAAAGTGTGCATTATCGAGATTATAACTTTTCCTTGAGGTTTCATTTACAATCTATCGAATCACTATTACGAAGAATTACTATACACGTTACAGCCGCTCTGGTTATTCAACGCAAATATCCTACATGGTTATTCAACGCAATTTTTTGAATTTTAATTTTTAATATTTTTAATTTTGCAAGAAGAGAAATATTGTAATTGATAGTTTTATATAAAAAGTTATTCATCGAGTGATAAACTTATACAATTAATTTATAAAAAAAATCTTACCTGATATTAACATTATTATTAATAACATTGCCCCTTGAATCAACCTCATCTCATTTCCTCCGATCAAAAATTGTTATTATTATTTTTATATAAATTAATTTTGATTTAAACATAAAAAATATTTTTATTTTTTTAATAAATAAATTTAAATTTAATTTAATTTTATTATTTAGTTTAATTTTTAATATTAAATAATATAAAACGTTTTATTTTATATATTATGTATGTGTATATACAAATTTAATTAATTTATTCACCATTCAAATTGAATAATCAACGAATAAAAACGCTAAATAATTACATTATAAATTAGTATTAAATTAATTATTTAAAAAAAAAAGCAAAATAAATAATAAATAAACACAAAAAATTGTATTTAATAATAGTTTAAAATTTTTCTTTTATTACGATTATTATTATGACTTTTTTTTTGCACAAAAAAAAAAAGAAAACAATTATGGTCAGGATAATTTTAGCCTTCTCCTGGAAATAAAAATTAAATTAAATTATACATTATTATTGTTATATTGCTTTAATTTAATTTATTATGGCAACGATGAAATTCTGAGATATTTTGTGGTAAAAGAGACATGCATTTTAATTTAATTTAACAATTCGTGTAGCATTATACACCCGTGCATTACGATTTCAAAAACAAAATTATAATAAGGAAATTCCAAAAATCGTATAATTAACCCTTAAGAAATAATTCAATAAAATGACAATGGCAACATCCTTTTATATGACAAATTTGGGTTCCAACGAAAAATGAAAATTGAAAAAGGACTTTTATATTATTATGGTGTTGTTGCTGTTCTTGTATGGGAATTAATCATTTCACTTTACCCTTAATGAACCCTAAATAATTATTTTTAAACGTACGATATATCACTTTTTATGTGTTATTAAATTAAATTGAGAAAATTAAAATGTTTGGTTGATGTAAACATACTCGTATAATGGATCAGGATTTATAAAAGGATAATAAAAATTATAAAGTTAAATTTAGAACGTTACAAAGTTAATTATTTCGAGTATACATATATATATATATATATATATATATATATATATATATATATATATATATATATATATATATATATATATATATATATATATATATATATATATATATGTATATTAACCCAGTCCATATTATACATAATACACTAACAATTATTTTTAATTTTTAAATTTTATTTTAATGATTTAAATGAGATTTTATTTTGATTTATGGATTAAAATGTTTTTCTATATATAAATATATATAAATATTTATATATATATATATATATATATATATATATATATATATATATATATATTATATATATATAAATAGTGACATATTATGGTTTGATAAATTAATTTGACTTCTCATACCGCTGTTTAGACCATATAATAATTTTGAAGAATTCTGGTGAAATAATATTATGCGGTTTGATTGTTTATGTTTTTTTGGGTATAGGTACATTTATGTATAAATATTTTCAATTCGAGAATTGAAAAATATGATTTTTAATTGTGGTAACACAATGTATAATTATAGTAAGTACTTTTGGTTTATGTAAAATTACCTTATGAAATCGTATAAAAATAAGTTCTCGTATATCTGAAACTAAATGAATAATATTATTTATATTAAAAATTATTTATGTACATAATCGTATTTTAATATTGAGAGGTGCAGCCCGTTATCATTAAGAACTCGCTTTACCGTCGCCAATTGAAATGAGATTTTTTAATTTATTAATATATTATTACATATTAAATAGTTTTCGTAATAATCTTGGGCACAATTTTAATTCTGAATGTTAAAATCCAAATATGAGAAACGTATATATATATATATATATATATATATATATATATATATATATGTATATATATATATATATATATATATATATATATATATATATATATATATGTATATATATATATATATATATATATATATATATATATATATATATATATATATATATATATATATATATATACATATATATATATATATATATATATATATATATATATATATATATATATATATATATATTTAATATATTTCATTTTTCAATCTTACACTAAGATTTTACTCAGTCTGGATTAAGATCCCCGGGCTGCTCCTGCTACTGTATATTCATATAGGTTCTGGTGTAATTTTGATGAAAACTTAAAATCTAAAAATCATCCAATTTTTTTTTTGTTCAAAAAGGAAAATATTTATTATCTCTTTAATATACGAGTAATTCATTCATTTCCTTTCATCGTATTATATACATTATATTTTTACTTTTATACAAATTATATTTTCCATCGTACCATATCATCGTTTTCTTTCATAACATAAAAATAAAATCAACGACCACCAATTTTATTTAGTAACAAAAAAGGATAAATTTGCCTCTGTAACAAGTGTTTTTTGTATATATTATTGTTTAGTTCTTTGGTTTTTCCGTCTTATTTCATGATGAATAATTAAATATAATTATTCTTATTTTCATTGCATTTGTCTTCTTGGAACATTTGTTGAAATTTATATTATATACAAAAAAATATTCCGGACCAAAAATCAGTTGGATATATATATATATATATAATATATATATATATATATATATTTATATATATATATATATATATATATATATATATATATATATATATATATATATATATATATATATATATATATATATATTTTACGAATGTACTTCCTATTTGGTTTAAAAATTTAATTTCAACAATTTGATATGATGATGAAATGAGATAATTTGTTGGACGGGAAACATATGGCGAGATGACTTTTTATGTAAATGAATAATTATTATTATTAAAAAAAATATTAAAACACTTGTCAGATTTATTATTTTCTTTAATTCATTTATTCTCCAAGCTAATATATCATTCAGCAAACCTCATATTGTGTAAACTATATACATACATAGTTTAAGCACAAACTCCCAATTACCCAATTTTCATAAATTCCCCATCCAAAACTAAAACATTAATTTGCCTTTTTATTATTATAAATTTATAATTTTTATAATTTTTACTTAGGTATAGTGTTGTTGCTGTTTATTTTGTGTACGGTACCCACCATCACCGCCGAATAAACACACCAAAAACAAACTATTATACAGCAGCATATATTTGAACATGAAAAATTAAACAAAAATTTATTCAGCCAACAAAAAAACGACAAACAACAAACAAATAACAATAATTATAGTATACACAGCACAAAATATGAGAAATCATAATAAACATTTATTTTATTATGCAATTAAATGAAAGTATAATTTTTAACATCCATTAAGGAAAAATGTTTTAATTTTTCATCATTTTCCATATATCGTAAGAAACGAAAAAACGCTGTTGGGTTGTGTTAAAATTTGTCTTTGATGAAATTTAATGCATACTCTATATAGATAAGTATACATGTTTGCATACTCATTTCCGGTACTGTGTTTATTTTTAAGATTCATTTACTTTAGCAAATAGTATTAGAAAATTGTAGTTAAAGTACAAAAAATCAATTTTTCATTTCAACAAACCCAACAGTGGTAAATGAGGACACCGAATAAAAACTAAAACAAAATAGATAAGAAAAATTCACTTTAAGTAGATTCTATTCAAATCAATCTTAACAACCACTTCAATCGTGAATAAGATGAGAATTAAGTTAAAGAAATTGAGGAGTAGTAATAGCTCATCATCACTATCACACTCTTATTGAAACAAAAAAGCACATACAAATTTGTATATCGTTGCTTATGCCTTTTTTAGTATATGGCTGCCGCGGGCAAAATTTTTAAATAAACTGAATATAGTAATATATAATCTCAGTATTTAATATTTTAATTCAGCGATGTTATACAATTCATATGTGTATATATGTACATACACTATTCAGCGGAATATAAGAAGTAGCGCACAAGGCAAAAAATTACTGGGAAAATATATGCATAGAGAATTTTCTTGAAAAGCAAATTAAATTTTGTAAATTAATCGTTTTGAATGGGAGTACTCGAATTGTATGTGTATCTTACACGTTTAGTGAAATTCACCACTTTTGTTTGTTTATGTTCCTTTGAAATGGAGATTAGTAATCATGGTGTTAGAGAGAGAGTATTCTTCTATGTTTATTTATTAATATTTATTTCTTTAAAGCTTTCACTTGTAAATATGCAATCATTCAAAACGAAAACAAAGACAATTATTAAAGTTCACAATAAATATATTGAAATTAAAAAAGCTTTTTCTACAGTGTCGTTTTTTCTGTATACGCTATAAACTTTAATAGCAAACACTTAAGAGATAAAATATAAATTTTCCTTCTTGGTATGCTTTCGTATTTTTTCCAAACCACCCCACAATTTTTCTCTCTGTTTCGTTCGTATTGAGCGTATATATGTATGTAATAATTTTCGATAGTGGATGAGATGGAAGCCCAACAGCGAACAAAAAAAAATATCAGTGAGTGAGTAAAATAAATAATAAAAAAACGAAGCAATTTTTATGTGAATTAATATTTTAAAAGCTTTAAATTAATATGTTGTTGTGTTAAAAACGAAGCTGTTTTTTGCTATATTTTTTGTTTAATTTTAAATGAGCTTTTTGATAAAATACCAAAAAATTAGCTGTTGTTATATTCTGTTATTAATTAATAAGGGTGACTAAATATTATTTTTCATTTGACCGGAAAATTGAAAATAAAAATATAAAACCAAAATGTTTATTTTTTTTCATTTTTAAATAACAAAAATTTAACAAGAAGTTTAAAAAGTTTGGGTTTTTGTTAACTTTTTAGCTTTTTTTGTGTTGGTTGGATGTATTACTGCAAAGTTATTTTGTTACAACATTTTTTATTGACTTGATTTTATATATGAGTTTGTCAGTATATATGAGTTTTTACAAACACACATATATATATATATATATATATATATATATATATATATATATATATATTATATATATATATATATATATATATATATATATATATATATATATATATATATATATATATATATATATATATATATATATATATGTATATATATATATATTGTTGAGATCAACAGTGCAACAAAATATCCCACAGTGGCAACAGGGTAAAATACACAAATAGACACATATGTTGGCGAAATATGATTTAATTCATCATATATGTGTATACAACAACAACAATATAAATATGATTTAATTCATGTGTATACAACAACAACAATATAGATGCAATTCAGCAATTCTATATCAGTGTAATTTTTTACTACAAAAATTACCGAATTGCAATTTATTTGTTGTTAGTGTAATTAGTATATAAGATTTTGTATATATACTGGAAAAATAAAATAATAAAATTAGAATAAATTCAACCTTAACAACGTGTTTACTCTCGCTTATTTAATAGACCCCACCCGTGGTAATCTATTAAATAAATAATACAACGATTTATTCTCGCCTACTTAATAGACCCCACCCGTGGTAATCTATTAAGTAAACTCATAAATCGAAGCGAACTTAATTTTAGAATTAAGGCACAAACCGAGATTTTACATGGTCCTTCGAGCCGGATAAAAACAACGAGCCGGATTAAGCTGAGATTTTACATGGTCCTTCGAGCCGGATAAAACAACCGGCAATTAGAAGTACGGACGGACAGTCTATAACGTCGTCAAGCCTGACGACAGCACCTGCCAAGCAACAACAGGCACAAATCTTCACAAATTACCGTCGAGGGAGGAGCTGAGCAACAACCAGCACCAATACAACCACTAGAAACCCAAACAACAACAAAATGGATTTATTACTTCAATTACAAGAGGTAACAAGTGGCAAGATAGTACAAATAGAAAAAAACTATCGGAAAGACGGAGAAGACAGAAAGACAAAGTCTTACCTAGAGAAGAGAATAGCGAATCTAAAAGCGCTATACAACGAATTCGTTGGAAACGACGATAAAATTCTACGAATGGTCCCGCCTCTGGGCGAGAATCATGCTTATCCCACCACGCGAAATATAACAACAGATGTTTACAATAAGCTGGTAGAAGATATGCGCCATCGCCTACATAGCGGACCACCATTGACACCAACAACGTCACAAGAAGCCCTACAACTTCCAAGTTCACTTCTCGAGCCATCATATAAACCGACGCCGTCAATTCGGGTAGATGCCGTACACAATTTAACAACAGATTCCCAAAAAGAGGAAATCAAAGAATGTAACTCAGCTGCAAATCAACAACAACAAACGAGTACGAGTTGTTCAATAGAGGCCCTTCAAGCAGCAAAAATAGAAGGAAACAACAACACAAAATTGTTCAAAAGACAAGACGTCCTCATGCGCCAGATATATCAAAAATTGGCGACAATAAATTATTCCTTGGAAACCAACAACATATCTAAGGAATATGTTAGTCTTAAAATAAGACAATTAGAAAAGGACATGGAGGAAATCGCAGCCCAACATACAGAATTATTAGTAGAGTTGGAAGACGATGAACAAACCTCCAACTACTTTAGGGAAGATTATTATGGCAAGCTTCAAGAAAGAGTAGAAGATGCCATGATCAAACTACAACAGTTTTGTTCCCAAACAACAACCATGGCAGAATCAGCAGCGCAAGTGAAATTGCCTAAGGTAGAATTACCAATATTTTACGGTGATTATGATCGGTGGGAAACATTCAACGATATATTCACTGAGCTGATCCACCAAAACAACAAACTATCAGATACAGTAAAGATGACGTATCTGAAATCACACCTGCAGAAGGGAGCAGCGCAAATTATTAGTCACCTAACAACAACTGGTGACAATTACCAAACCGCATGGAATATAATCCAAAACAATGTAAGGCTACTGGCAAACCATCAATTTAATGCACTATTGTCATTGGCGACAATTCAGATACCATCCGCCCAAGCAGTGAGAAACTTGCATGATGCAGCACGAGAAATATTACACAATATAAAGCGGCTAAATATGGATTCGCCCTTCGAGGCATTCGTGAATTTCATCTTAAACAAAAAATTGGACCCAGAATCCATTAGAATTTACGAAACAAATATAGAGAAGCCCAGAGAAATTCCACAACTAGAAGAATTCTTTCGATTCCTGGAGAGAAGGTTTCAATCTTTAGAAGCCATGGGCAATCATAGAGCAACAGCAACACGACCACACATGCAGTATATACCACCATTGAAACGAGTGAATACAGCCATGTTAACCAAAACGTGTTGGGTGGAAGGGTGTAAGGAGCATCATGGTTTAAATCAATGCCAGCAATTCAAAAAGATGTCAACATTAAATCGGGCAAGGCTTGTTAGCTCAGCCAACTTGTGCATACGATGTTTAAGCCAGCATCAAAGAAGAAACTGCCAAGCAGAAACATGTATCGTGTGCAAAGGGGGACACCACACACTTCTGCACTGCAATAATGCAGCATCAACTACCGGAAGTAGTGTCAAAACCGCCAAAATATTCGTGATCAACCAGCAAGGACAAGTTTTATTACCAACTGCTTCAGCCAGAACCGCAACTAGCACTGGCGATTTTTTCACACTAAGAGCTCTAATTGATCCAGGATCACAGGCCACATTAATATCCTCCAAGGCCGCAAATCTATTCAACTTTAAAAAAAAGAAAGTACGCGTCACCATTTCAGGTGTAGGTGGAAAAAAGGCAGGCACCTGCAGACAAACCATCAATCTAAAAATATCGCCAAGATTTGATGGAGACTTCCAAATGAATATCAAACCCTTGATATTCGACCAACTCGACCAACAACTACCCGAGGTGGACTTTGCCACAAGCAGCTGGACGCATCTCCACCAAATACAACTGGCTGATCCCAACTACAATCAGTCACAGCCAATTGATCTTGTACTTGGAGCGGACTATTATCAATCAATACTAATCAACAACATCATCAAGGGTGGACCACTAGAGCCCATGGCATGGATTATATTGGGTAGCAGGAGCAACACAGGAAATCAGCACAAAACAACGATGATTGCAACCAAAAGTATAGAAGATCAGCTGCGATTACTGGTAGTAAACGAATCATCCAAGCTCTTTGATCCCGGCATATGTCAAGTTTCCCAGTATAATAATCCATTAGGATTATTAATACTGGCCGGGGAATATGATGCGATCAACAGGGCACATCATTATAATAATCTAACTGCCGGCCCGGGAATATGTTGAGATCAACAGTGCAACAAAATATCCCACAGTGGCAACAGGGTAAAATACACAAATAGACACATATGTTGGCGAAATATGATTTAATTCATCATATATGTGTATACAACAACAACAATATAAATATGATTTAATTCATGTGTATACAACAACAACAATATAGATGCAATTCAGCAATTCTATATCAGTGTAATTTTTTACTACAAAAATTACCGAATTGCAATTTATTTGTTGTTAGTGTAATTAGTATACCGGGTGTTTTTTTTAAACTGAGACATCAAATATCTCGAAAAATAGCCACTCTACGGAAAAAATGTCCATAATCAAAATTTAATCATACCGCGGGGGAAATACATTAGTGCAAAAAAAAAGTCCCCCCACCCCCGCTTTGTAGGTGGGGCGGGGGTAACTTTTAAACTAAGATAGGAAGCCATATTTTTTATTGCAGATACGGATTCTACGACTAAAAGTACGTATGATTTGAATAAAATATTTTGTTCGGTTCATGATAGATGGCGTTGCAATCGACGAAATTCAATTTTTTCAATTTCTCCTTCTTAGAACACACGCATTCGATTCTGCAATACGTTTGAAATAAAAAACATCACGTTTTCATTGGAAATACTCGAAATTCATCATCAAAACAATTTATTCAGTTTTGTAAATCTAAATAAGTGTTCAAAATGATGGCCTGAATTTTGTATTTTTGAAATTTAATAATAAAACTTGAAATTAATTTTGAACACTTATTTAGATTTACAAAACTGAATAAATTGTTTTGATGACGAATTTCGAGTATTTCCAATGAAAACGTGATGTTTTTTATTTCAAACGTATTGCAGAATCGAATGCGTGTGTTCTAAGGAGAAATTGAAAAAATTGAATTTCGTCGATTGCAACGCCATCTATCATGAACCGAACAAAATATTTTATTCAAATCATACGTACTTTTAGTCGTAGAATCCGTATCTGCAATAAAAAATATGGCTTCCTATCTTAGTTTAAAAGTTACCCCCGCCCCACCTACAAAGCGGGGGTGGGGGGACTTTTTTTTTTGCACTAATGTATTTCCCCCGCGGTATGATTAAATTTTGATTATGGACATTTTTTCCGTAGAGTGGCTATTTTTCGAGATATTTGATCGTCTCAGTTTAAAAAAAACACCCGGTATATTGCTGTATGATGTATTTGAACTTTTCGTGAATTTTTTGACGTAACTAATTTCGATTCTCATTATATATGGCATGATTGATGATGATCAAATATATAATATATATTTATATGTCTTAAGATAAAATCCCTTGAAAATCCGTATTAAAATACATACATATTATGTATTTCTGTCTGTGACTGACAGTATTTTAATTTTCACCCGCATCATGAATTTGGAATGAGAATTGAAACAGCAAACATTATACCAGTGATCATAAAATCGAAAATCAATGTTTTATAATTTATCCATTTTCATTATCATCAACAACAACATTCACAAAAACATTTTTCACAAATTCTCGTCGTCCAAATATCCATTAATGATGAAATAATAAATTATACAATTTTACCATTTTTCCTCTGCACAAAAATAAAAGAAAAATTTACTATTCTATTTTCCAAGTTTCAAATTATATTTTGGTCACGTTATTTTGCCTTTCCGATTGATTTTCCCTTTTTACTTTGTGTGTTGTGTGTGTGTGTGTGTGTAGTGTGTTGTACATATGTGTGTTTTATGCTTATGAAGAACTATACGAATCTAATTCTAGTATCGGATTACATTTTTGATATTGTTTTTGTTGTTATTTTTATGCTCAGATTGGTTTGACCATTATATCATGAACATGATTTGATAACAAAATATCTATGCATTTTATATCTATTGAAAAGGAAACTAATTGTGATGTAATCATTAGGTAATTTGTATATAGAGTCATGTTTGTTGTATAACACATTTTCCGATATATGGATCGTATACACATATTTTTTGAAATATTTACCTAAACATCAAACAATGTTTTTACCTTTATAAAATATCAACAATCACAAGATGCATAACGATTCTGACGTATATAGATCACGTACAAAAAATCGGGTTAAACATCAAAAAAATCTTATTTCCCGTATTTTTTGTTCTAATTCAATCGTCCAATCTAAATAAGAAAATGTAAAGAAGAACAATAAATAAATGTATTCGAACAAAATCTATGTCATCAGCATAATAATTTAGTTTTTGTGTTGCTGCCGTCCAAAAATAAATATCCAATTTATCTTTAAATTAATCTAAAAAATTGTAAAAAGTTGTAAACGAACACACTTAAATAAACACGCAAAGTGTCTTGATTTAGGCAAAAAGAAACAAATCGTTCACCTACAAAAATGCCGTACAATGTGAATTCGAGTGAAATTTGTATGTCTCTCGAGGAAGACGACGAGAAGAGTCCATCTAGAAAATCAATTTATTCTTGTCTCTATGTTTAAAATAAAAAATTATATTATAATTTGAAATGAGGGTAAAATTGGAAAATGTTCTTCCGCCTTTTTGTAGGTCAATACATATATTTCTAATGTTTGTTGGGAACGAATTTGTATATATTTTAGCATTCTGATGAAAAACACAATAACACACAACTAGATGCTGGAAAAAAAAAATTATGAAAATTTAAATTCAGGTAAAATGGAAATAGAGCTAGATAGATTTCTTATGTGTGTATTGGAAAAAATCTTAAGAAATAAAAAGTATTCTTCGTCTACGTTTTCATTTATTTCTGTTTACGTTAGCTTAAATGGAGATTAGTTTAGAAATGTACATACATATACGAATTTGCAGAAAGAAAAGGGATATTTTGAGGATAACGTAAATAAGCGGAAAAATATTACATTTTTCTTTTCGATTTTCACAAAAAAAATTAATTTTTGTCCTCTTTTATTAGATACAATTTATATTTGAAAAATAGCTTATCAACGGCTTATATGTTGGCTTTCGAAATATTGATTTACCAAATTCATAAAAATTAAAGTAAATTGTTTCAAATCAATCAATGTATTCAAGAAATGCAAATCGAATAATCGAATAGTTGTATACATATACTGATATATGTGCTACGTGTATAGCACACCCAAATCAATGAATATAGAAAATGTATATGTAAGTTTGTATGTAAGTTTAAGAAGGTTGGTAACCTTGGATGAATTTTCTTGAGTTTTTTTTTTTGTATATCTTACCTTAACTAAATTATCAATTTATGTTTTATTTCGATACAATTTTATACGAGCACATATATTAGACACATAGGTTAAAAAGAACACTGCGGCAAATATTAAATAAAATAAAATTTTGTCTGCCTTAATTTGATCATGACTAGAGAGTATAGAACCTATATTTTTAATTATTGTTTGTTTTATTTTGTTTATACAAATTTATCTATCAATATTTATATATATATACATATATATATATATATATATATATATATATATATATATATATATATATATATATATATATATATATATATATATATATATATATATATATATATATATATATAAATAATATATATATATATATATATATATATATATATATAATATATATATATATAAGTAAAAGTAAAGTAAATCGAATCGTAAATCCGTATGTCGGCCAAACTAAAATTATCTGGCTTAATCCTAAAACTATTTTATTTTTTTTATTTATTTCATTTTAAAATCGAATTTTCGTTTGACATAAATGTTTTCAGTCTTCCCGATCGTAATTTTTCAGGAATGGAATTATGTAATAACTTTAACGTAAAAATCCAACCAACACGACTGTAAGTATCCTTTCTTAGATGAAATGTTGTTGAACCTAATACCTAATAAAAATCTTCTTTTTCCTGTATATTAAGTTAAATCCAATTAAAATTAGAAATCAAATTATCATAATTTATTTTTGTAATTCAAATCCAGTTTCAGAATTTTAAATTACCAATTGGAAGAATTTTGATTTCTAATTAATTGTATTTCTTATTTTTAATTTTGAAACTAGAATTTTCAAATAATAATTAGAAAATCAAAATCCGGAATAAACCTTTTAAATTTTAAGATTTTAAATTAGAACCATCTACGAGTAATACAGGCATTTTTAAATGAATTAGTTGCTTTCGAATTTTTTTATGAAACTGAATACGATTTCGTATAAAATTGTACAAGTTCGTAAAATTTGTACGAATAATTCTAATACGAATTCGTGTGTACGTAATTTTCGAAATTTCCCTTATTCCTAAATACAAATTCGAACCAATTTTATTCGATTATGAACGGATTTCTGTACGTTGATAAATTAGATGACGACTCCAAATAAAAATATTTTAGAAAGAATTTCTAGCAAATTTTTTAAAATAATTTCATAATTTAGTTAATTTAATTAATTTAGTTTAGGAAATAACTATAAATTAAATTAAAGATTTTAAGTTTTTTTATTGAAAATACAGATTTTGTATTACATATTTGTAGTATTATAAATTACGAGTAATCACAAAATATTTAATTTTTTATTTATACAACTGTGAAGTGTGGGTTACCCCATTGGATTTGCAATACTACCAATCGTCTTGGTGGTAAGTTTTTTCTGAGCCTTTTCTATAAAACCTTTTCAAAATCAAGCTTCAGTCGCGAAATTTGATTTCAAAAATTAGATGTACAAAAAATGTTTTCAAAAATACTTATCTTATTGAATTTATTGTATCGCAATTCGCAATTGAGGCGATTTATTTTTAATAAAAACGAAAAAAAATGTTTGTGTTATGTTATGACACAAACAATAAATGAAAACTAAATATTTTTTATATTCAAACGTCAAAAAAATATATCCTTGGTTTAAAAACCATTTAAAATAAATTATGTTAAATGTCTGTACGAAACCACAGAATTTAATACTAGCCAGGAATTAATGAAGAGAGTTGAATTTCGTCTGCATAAATTCCAGAATACTAAGTTTTAGAACATGTTAAGTTAACAGTTAGTGTTCTGTTTCGATTTATGTTTTTGAATTGCGGAATTTTTTTTAACAAATGTCAATTAGATATAATTTTAGATTATTATTTTTTGGAACCAATTTACTAATTAAGTGTTTATAAATCGTTGTGTTTTGTACCGATGTATTTACACTAATTAAATATTCTTGTATCAAGGACTCGTATGTAATTTGGTTTGTTGAGTTTATCTCGCTCAAAAAAATAACTTTCTTAGGAAAATTATACAACTTTTTTCCTACATACTTATGTATATTTACAAGTACCAGTATATGTATTTAAATAAGATCAACAGCTTTTACTATATTCATTACATTTTGAACTATAATCTATAGGAAAATATGTATTTCATTATTCATGAGAAAAGAAAATCGTCTACTATATATATCATACAAATCTAATTCTCTAATGTTTACATAATATATACATATATTTTATGTGAGTATATATTTAATGCAACCACAAAAAAAATTTAGTGCACTCTCTAAAAAGAAATTTCCATAAACAATTGTTATATTTGTATTCAAGAAGGTGGATGAATGTAAAAACTTTATAAATAAGTTTCCAACCTCCTGCTTTACCAAGGTTGAAAGTAATATTTTCTATCTCTAAAAGAAAAGAAAATTCTAATAGATATTATTTATTCAAAAATGTAATTTTTTGGGGTTTTTTCATGGCACAAGACGAAAACAGTACGAAAACTCTAATATGAGAAATGTAAATTTTAACGTTCTTTGAAAATTATAAGATGCATATCTACCATTTTGTGTAGATGAAATATCTAAATATAATATATCTATAATCTATATATATAAATTAAATTCTTACTCTAAAATATTATTCATATATATGCATATGTATTTAAAAATACAAAGTTAAATTTTTGGTTGAAGAAAACAAAATTTTAAAATTCTAAGCAATATATAGTGAAAATAATTTGGCCTTAATATACCTTATCCATTAGTTTAGAAAATGAGTCTGCGAAGAGTTTTAATTATCTAGCGGTAATCCAAACATTTTTTTCGTGTGTTTTACTTTGAGAGTGCGTGGCAAGGACGACTGAAATTTGGTGTCTAACTTGTAATTTGAATGTTAAAATTTTTTAATACTGAGTGTTATGTATATATATATATATATATATATATATATATATATTTATATATATATATATATATATATATATATATATATAATAATTTATTTTAATTATACTTATCCGCTCGGAACTACGATCATGTATTCATGTCAATTGATTTAATGAATGAATACTTTTTAGAGGTATAAATCAGATTATTATATATACGTATATATAATATATATTTGCAACGCTACAATAACAACACAACAAATTACAAAGTATTAAAGATTTCCAACAAATTAATTTTTTTCCTCAATTAAATAATTTAATTTTCTTTTAAAACTGTCATTAATTTTATTAAGGATATAAAACACACAAAAATGAACAACAAATCTTATACACACATGGAAACCCATCCTTAGATTATATTCTTTATCCTATATACTTTGTTATAAGCAGGGAATACATAAAAATGTTATTTGATAGTGTGATCAAATGTGATAACAAGACATCATAATGAAAAAGTTTATACTTTCTACATGCAAACATTTATGTTGTACATAAAAACAATGTCTGAAAAATCATTACACCGGTGATTAAACTAAAAAAGATTGGATTATTTTTTTCTGTTTCGTAATGAAAAATATATACGTTTTCCATTTTGTTTATAATTTTTTTTGTTTTTGAAATTTTATTCGCGCAATAATAATATGTTGAAATACATCACCACCCAACCGCCACCATCACCATAAACCAAAAAAAATAGATAACATGAAAAACCACATAAATATTATAACTTTGTATTATAATTGGAAAATGTATAACACAAAACTTTAGACAACTAGTAACTAAAGCTTATCTACAATATTACAGTGGATTTATTAACAACACAGTAAAGCTTAAATAATACTATACTCGTATAATACAAAAAACATCTAACTTTTTATTTAAATAATTATGAAAAATTCAAAGTTGTAACTTTAATGAAATATTATTTTCTAATAAATTGTAGCACTATTGTAGTGGTTTTGGTACTTTGTGGTATAAACCTATAAATGAATGAGTGTTTTAAAAAGTATGATGTACTCGTAGCATAAGTTTTGCATGATTTCCTGATTTCAAAGTTGAAACGATATTAATTTATGTATACGTATATATGAACTTTTTATCAGATGTTAGTTAAAGTATAGATATGTATACAAATTCAACCTGGATAATTATATAATTTTAAATTAACTTTCCATCTTCATCAACGTTTCTTCAAAACATTTTGTATCAGTTTTTTCGGATTTCGGGCCGTGTTGTTTTGTAAAATAAATTGTAGTGATTTTGTATTATATAATCAATTATGTATAGAAAATATTAAGTTAAAAAGCTAAGCCAAACACACGCACAGCATATACTAACCAAACCAGAGATTATTCGCTAATTTGAATAAATAAAATGGGAAAATACTCTGGAAAAAAAAAAGTTTTTCTTTATGTCGCATGATGTCAATTTTATTGTTGCTTTGTTTTGAATATAATATACTTACATTCATATCTTGTTCGTGTCTTTAAATTGTGATAGAGTGGTTTAGTTGAATGTTCAGTGAATTTATACCGTACCTAACAGATGAGTACACTTTCCTTATCCACTATATACATATATACTATGTATAAGTACATAATGTATCAGTATATAATAATTTTGTTGTTATCATTATGACTGATTACTCTCCTATATTTACAGTTATATACTATATACATACATATATAGAGTCGAACTATTGGCAACAATAACAATTCTAAATGGTTCCAAAACATATTTTCATCCATTAATTTACTTTATTTTTATTGTTTTTATCTTTTCGGAATTACCTAAATAAAAAAAAAACACTAGAAGAAAATATAAAAAAAATTCATATTTTTTTAATGAAAAACTAAATTAGTTTTGGAAGATGCAAATTTACATTTTAGTTTCGATAAGATACATTATTTTGTAAGTAGTAGTGGATTATAAACTCATTTTAATGTATAGTTGCTGTTTATAAATTTGGATAGTTTATTACTCTATGTACACTATATGTACATAATATGTGGATAAGCATGTTTGTCGATTGAGATACGTGATTTGTACGGATGAAATGATGCTATATATATATATATATATATATATATATATATATATATATATATATATATATATATATATATATATATACACATATATATGTATATATATATATATATATATATATATATATATATATATATATATATATATATATATATATATATATATATATATATATATATGTATTTTAAATAACTAATTAAAACAAATATAAAAAATTCAAATTCTGCAAAGAAGCAAATGTCTCATATATGTACATATGTACACATACATATATGTAACATTCACATATGTAAGCGAGGATTAAATTGAAATTGTTTTATTATAATTATAACATACTATCATACATATAATGTATATATATTCCAATATTATATAAGGAGGTGGTGTGGGTGTTTTAATATTTATAACATACATACAAAACTAAATCAGCTAAAATTTAAATAAAAATCGAATTAAATTTATATTGTTAAGCATATAAAATCTATCTATCAAAATTGATCAACCAACCACCCCATCCGCACATGGAAATATGTACATACATACATATTTGAATTCCGGAGAAAAATAAAAAATTTATATTTGTATTTTATTTTCGCCGAGATGAAAATCCCATAACAACATCAACATGTCAATGAAACAAACGAAGTATGGAATTTATTGATATATGTAATAATATATTTATTCATCATAATTCTAATGTATACGAATATATGAGCGGGATGTTACGATGATTTCAATTAAATCATAATTTAACTAATCGATGATAGTAATTTATATTATTCGTATGCAATCATCATTACATTATACATCGGCAGCCAAATTAAATTTCTTCTCTTTGGTTAAAATGCACTATATTCACTCGGTTGTGCATTTTTATATTCGATTCTTACTAAATCGGTAAAGTTGGTGACCTGTTGTAACATGATCCTATTGTTGCACGATTTTTATTATTTTATTGACCTTGCCAAGCTCAACACAGCATGTACGCACATACTAAAACACACGAAAAATTGCCTTGTTTTCGGTGCTAGACAAAATCCCATTTATTCTAATTAATATATACAATATTTAAAAAAAATATATTATTATCTTAATCGTACCACAAAGGATTAAGGAACTGGGCTTGGGCAAATTTGAATTCACCCTCCGTTGGCCATATAATTGCTCAAAAAAAGGTTGAACAATTTATAGTAACCGATTTAGCAATATAATTTATCTGGCTTAAATGAAACCTCAAATCAATGTTTATCCAAAGCTCGTTTCATAATTCCAATTATTATAAATGGATTAGGCCCATTACATATTGAGCAGACATGAGCAGACATAAAAAAACTCACTCAACGAGGGCACATTTGTTACAAACTGTGATAATTCTATAAATGGTTCGCGAGAATGGTAATTTCATTTTTCCGTGAATATTTAAAATCTTCAATTTTTATTTTATCATAACTACTTACGTAATAGTAGTAATTATTATAATAAAAAGAAAATGTTTCTCAGATTTCGTTTTTATCACGTATTCACTCTCATGTCTCCTGAACCCAAATTGACGGTTTTAAAATTTTTTTTCTGTATGTCTCTGATAAATTTCTCAATATGAACGAATTTACATTTTCTGGTTCTCTATAACCGATTTTGGGTTAAAAATTCAGACCGTTAAATTTGTACAATTAGTTGAGCTATCAAAATGATACCTGCCGCACTATTTACAGACTCCGTGACCTGTCTTAAGACATATGAATCATCGTACTCGAATTCTTATTAACGGACATCAAAATAATTTAGGTTTAATTAATATCCGTTATAATTTATAAATCTATTTCCTATTAATCCGCTCATTCTGTGTATAAGAAGAGTGTCCGCCGCGAATTACGAAAGGATTTGAGTAGAATTTAGTTAATAGTTAAGATATTTAAATCTAGATCCGCATCGAGAGCATTTATTCGTGTATACAAAAATTAAGTATGGTTACAACTGAAATATACATATATATATACTCAAATTCAATACATAAATTCATTAAAAGTCCACCGCCTAGAGATATTTAAATTAATTTATTTTATGTCGTCAAAGTAAAGAAAGCTTCATTCGTCATCTTGTGGGACAATATTTTATTTTTGTCACAACAAAAATACGAAACATAAACTAATTAGCTTTATGTTAGTTGCTGTTATTTCAATTTTAAGACATTATCGTATTATTATATTACTAACACACACACAAATTATACATGTTAATGCTTGTGTATATGTATCTATATATGTGTGTAGGTATATAATATAACTTTAAGGAACTTCTTTTTCTTATTCCACTAAAGTTTAAAATATTAAATTTAATTTTATGCTTTTCAATTTATTTTGACATGACATCAAAACTTAAAAATATATAAAGAAACGGTATCTAGATGGAAAATGTGTGTTCTTCCATTTTCAATTATATTTGCATTAAAGGCAACGAGGATGCATAAAAAGTAACTTTTTTTAAATTAACTATTAATCGATTTTAAAACCGATTTTTTAAAAATAATTTTGTTTCATTTTATCTGATTCCAGCTAAATTTCCGCTACTATATATTAAAGCTTAATTGAATATTGATTGATTGATTTTAAATTTTCACTTTCAATACATGTGTCCAACATTTTCAAATAAATAGTTTATTTAGAATTTATAACACGAATATCCAAACTTGTGTGTCTATTTAATTCGCATTGTGAAATATCGATTTAGGGGGATAGACAGGTGGAATGAAAATATATAATATTATTGTACCTATATATATATATATATATATATATATATATATATATATATATATATATATATATATATATATATATATATACATACAGTCAAACTTCCATAATTCGAACTTCTATTATTCGAATTCCTCTATAATTCGTATTAATATTTTGGCAAAAGCAAGAAATATTATTTTTATTAGTAAATTTCTCTCCCTAAATCGAATTTCCGTAATTCGAATTTTTCTATAACTCGAAACAAAACATAAAGGAAATGGTCAAAACTATTTTCTGTAATTCGAAATTTTCGCATCTCGTTATGTTTATGGTACATCTTTATTTCGTTTTAACCAAATTTTTGGTCGTTAAAATAGAGAAATTATCATGCTTGTGGTTAACTGCCCTTCACATCTCAAAGAAGCAGCAAGAAATCTTCGATTTGTAAGAGTGGAATATTTTCCACCAAACGCAACATTCGGACTTCAACCAAAGGATATGGGAATAATAAACAGCCTAAAAATTCACTATAAAAGACGAATTATAAATACTGTCTTAAACAGATTGGAGGATTCAAAACAAACTGAGATCAGCATACTAGATGCTGTGAGGGTAATTGCATCGGCATGGGCTGTCGACGTCACAGAAAACACAATTAGAAATTGTTTCTACAAAGCTGGATTTTTAAGATGTCGCATGGGATGAAGAAAATTGATTACCGCTAGCCGATCTAATCGAACGAGAACATCTGGAAGTGGATAAATACATCTCTGTATACAAGAAATGGGTAATAGATACTAATGCAAATATCGACATATCCGCAGAAGAATATCTTCATGTTGATGATGATATTTGTGCGACCGAATATCTCGACGATGTAGCAATTTTGGAGCTATCGAAACCAACCATAGTTCATGAGGATTCAGAGGATGATGAAGCCCTATAAATATGCTAGGAAAAACCAAATGGTCTACAAATAAGAACCTAGAGATTGATACCATCTGCACAGCGATCGAAATGCAAGATAAGGTTCCAGATAAAATCCAATTTTGTATTTACAAAATTACAAAATAGATCAGTTTTTTAAAAAACTGTCAACGTCTAGCAAACAGACGACAATTAAAGATTTTTTCAATGAAACTTCATAGTTGTGTAGTTTAATAAGCGGATGTATTAAATGTGTTTTATTATGTACGTATGTACCAATATATTAAACAGGCTTTCGTTGCAATTCTTTCAGATATTTTAAGTTTATTTATTTTTTTTTTTGAAGATTATGAATATTTCGATTTAATTTCTTTATTTCGAATTTTCCATAAATCGAACAAAAATTGATGGCACGTAGTGATTCGAATTACGGAAGTTTGACTGTATATATATATATATATATATATATATATATATATATATATATATATATATATATATATATATTATATATATATATATATATGTATAAGTAATATATATATATATATATATATATATATATATATATATATATATATATATATATATATATATATATACCTATATATATATATATATATATATATATACCTATATATATATATATATATATATATATATATATATATATATATATATATATATATATATATAATATGTACATATGTACATATGTACCATTTTTAATCGAAATGAATTTTACCCAGCGGAAAATTTTAATGGATTTTTTTTCTATTTTATTTTTTGTCCATTCTTTGTTGGGATAAATTGTTTATATATAATATTATGTACATATATAGCAACGAGTAGATGTGGCTATGAAATATGTCTCTGTGTATGGTGTATGTATATATCATAATTTAGAAAATGAAAATTCATGTTGTTATTAATTGATGGTTGCCAAAATTAAAACTTTTTTAAAATGTTTTGAAGTATTTGTTGAACGCTTTTGTAGCAATTGACGTTTCTATTTTTCGATTTCGATAGTTGGTTATCTATTTAATTGCTCACGTTTCTAATTTTTAATTAAAGTTATATCTTGGTATATTTCGTATATTTTCTGCTGAACAAGTTGTTTGTGGAATTAAATTGATACTGATGTGGATTGATTTTTTGGTATTTAATTAATTAAAAGATGCCTTCTGTATATTATAATACATAACTGCTAAAAATATGTTACACGCGCAATTTTCCTCTTATCTACATAACATAAAATACTATTTTCATAATAAGTTAGGTCGTCGTAAAAAAAATATACATCACCATAAACAACAATAAAACGACTCCATGATGCAAAGTAAATTTTCTTCCTGTCTACTTTATTTGTGATAAATTTTTATATAAGTTAATCATAATCCATTTTGTCTTAGTTAACTGGAATTTCCATTTTAGCGGGCGGGCGGGCAAAACCAGTTAAAATAAACTTCCATTTTTATATAAACACACGATATTTCTAATATTTAAATATTTTCAATATTTGTTTGCTTCATCCCAAAACATCACCTTACATACATACATATATACATACATTCCAAAGTGGATTTTTGTCTTATATACTCGTACATACAGCCAAAGGTAGTTTCGATATAAGACAAAATATTAAAAGAATTTATGAAATTCGTTAAAAAAAAGAAAACAAGAAAGAATACTTTAAAGAAATTTCACGTATTGGGGATTTTTCATTTCAATTTACATCACACAGATCTGGTATGTATATATATGTATGTACTCGTAGGTATAGGTAGATCAGAAAATATGATAAGATAGCAATATACCGCATACATATATAAGTCATGTTTAGATCGACCGACATATTAAAGTTTTCCAAGTTTTTTAAATTACTTTTGTTGTTTGTGGATCTGTTCAATGAACTTAAAACTATTTTGCCAAATCGTTATTACTGCCAATTCCCCTCAACAATCTTCAGTTTTCAATAAATATTTACAAGTTACGTGTACTAATATATTATCGAACTTGTGGTTGTTCTTCATCGATTTGTTATTCGACAACGTTCATTGTTATATCTATGTATATGCATGAAAATTGAAAACTATATTGTTTCAATATTTAATTTATTAGTCAAATGTTTTGATAAAAAATTCAATTTGTTCAACCAGATTTAAAATTACTTCAATTCGATTTTTTATGTAAACCGTAAATAAAAGAACTCAACTCATATGCAACCATAAAATAGATCAGCACCAAAACTTGGTGATCCAAAACTATATTTAAGTAAAAAATTAAATAAAAATATAAATGTCATACGAATTCGATAACTATAGGACTCATTTCTACTACCAATTAATTAATTAATATCATAACCAAAATTAATCCGATTAGATATAGTTCTAAAAGACTTTTGAATTTTCAAAAAAGTTAGAATCTCCTTTAATAACCTTTTCATAATAATAATAATAAACAATTTTAAAGGCCATTACTAGTCCCTTACTGAGTCAACCATCTGACTCCAACGGTTTCGATCCTGAGCATGGTCTTCATACTGTCTAAGACAATCTGAAGAGGCCAAGCCGTTCTCTACATCGTGGAACCATCGTCGCCTGCAACGACCTCTGCGCCTACAATATGGTGGCTCTCCTTTCAAATATTGCTGCACAATTTTTGCCGGATCAGCACGCTGAACGTGACCGAGCCAGCGTACTCGCTGAGATCTTACTTCATGTACAATATCGGGGATCTTCATCAGATCTGCTATTTCGCGTTTTGGGCCGTAAATCACACGTATGATTCTTCTCTCTAATGTACACTGAGAAAAAAACTAAACATTTAATTTAAGAATCAGAGGTGCTTAATAATAAAATTTCATAAAATGGTAAAATTAAACAGTAAATATTGCTATTTTGAAGGAAAAATTCTAATTTTTAAGATTTTTATTTTTATTTTAAAATTCAACGTACAACTTATTTTGAAATTTTAATATTTCTCAATTTAAGCAATGACTATTCCTTGTTATTGAAAAGTAAAACTTTTTAAAACAAGCAAGTATATTCTTAATTCTATATTTTGTTTTCTTGGTTTCTCATTTCTCTTTCCTCTCTCGCTCTTTATTAGTGAAATTAAAAGTTAAAATATTTTATTCCTACTAAACAAATATAAAATACACCTTGATTTTACATGTTTACAACATTTATACCGTTATGTTTCATATTACATCGATTAGCTTCATTTTCAGACAGCATTTGGTGTGTCAAGTGGATTTTAGTAAATTAGAAAATAAAAATCTTTATATTTTTAGTTTCAAAATGAAATCTAGTTTATTGTTATCACTAGTATTTTACAACCCAGTGAAAAGTGTTAAAAATTGTTTTAAGCACTCTTGCAAATAAAAAAAATAAAAAAATTGATATCAAATAATGTGAAAAAACGTGGTGTTGAAAAAAAATATTTGTGTGATTTTTTTGTGCATTTTAGTTATAAAATTAAATTTTTTTAAACAATACTCGCGAAAAATGTCTACATCTTACGTATTAGAAGATGGTTCTGTAGCATTAGATATCGGTAGTACAGAAGAAATTACTGTAACATATGACATGGAAGAACTGGCAGTGTCATGGGGTTTATCAGAGGCTACAATCCAGCTTCTTAAACAAGACGAAATCACCGCAAATGTTTTATTAAAAATGGAACGAGAGGATATTATTCGATTGTTCGATAAAATTAATGCGGCTTTTGGTCAAGAAGTGTTGTTTAAAGCAGGATTAAAAATGTGGCGAGATTCAATCGTAAGTTGGTGTTCATTTAAATATTTTCGTCAAATTAAAATTAACCAAAATTTTTTGTCAGGGCATTCCATTAAATCCAACCGAAAATACGACTGAATCAATGAATAGCAAAGTAAACAGTTGGTTAGAAAACTTTTCACGGAATTTAAATAGTGCTTCTTCAAGCCCAACGCCATGTACATCCAAAAGTGTTAATTTCGATCCAGCGTGCTCACAGACTTTGTAAGAAATTGTATAACATTTAACTGTATGTAACATTTGACTATATGAATGTATTAAAAATTCCGTTTTAGGTGTGCATTTGATTCTACGTGGGTGTCGACTATATTAACTAAAACAATTAAAGGAAGAGATGTTCTGCAATTTTTTAAACAAAGAAAAGTATTGAATAAAGTTTCACAGAAAAACCTAGTTCAGATACTAATTGATTATTGCATTGATCATAAGATAAGACTAATGAAACCAGATTTTGTGAAAATTGCAGCATCGATCGTTGAAATATTTCCTACGGAAAATAAGGTAAACATTTTATTATTGATTCTAAATTTAACATTACGTCAACCTAAAATTGCTAAAATATCTCAGATACGTTAATATTAAATTAATTAAATTTGATGTTGTAACAAATAGACCCTTAGGCACTTGTGTTATCCTTATCAGGCCAGTTTGTTGAGATTTTAGAAAGTAGTATATTGGGATCGCGATTGAATTGTTAAACGCCAATTTTAACGTTACCTTACTTTTAATCTTGTTTCACCCTAATACATAGCATTAATAACTCTAATTTATTAAATTATTTAAAATTCGTTTTAAGGTGCGTTTTGTAAAATCACTCATGTTATTAATTTGTTTCCTAAATAACTACATTAAAATTTAAAACCTGTATAAAAGTAAGGCAACCTAATAATTGGCGTTAACCAGTTGCATGGAAACCGGACAAGTAGTGTAGTGGTTAAAGCATCGGCTCTTGGACCGGGAGGTACAGGGTTCGAATCCCATCAGAGGCAGGATGCAAAAAGCAAATTTCCATCATCGATTTCGATCGTTGGTGTTAATAAACACAACTATGACTCTCTGATGGGGTGAAGAATCCAAAAATTAGGTGCCGACCCATCGTTCATGTCAATGTACTGGTTGACATGGAGCTTGCAATTAATCACTTTCCTCTTCCTCCTTCCCTTGTGGTATCACAATGGGCCAAAACTGGCCTAAGTGTGCGAAAGCAGCCACTCCATCCTATCCTATCCTAATTGCATGGAAATTTCAATGTACTATTTTCTACAACCCCAAAAATAGATCCTTCACAAAATTGCCTAAGGGTCCATTTGTTAGGACATTGAGATCCTTAGATCCTTAATAAGTAGATCCTTAATAAAAATACTTAAGTTACATTTTGTGCCAGTAATGACTCGATTACTAAAAAAATTACACTTCTTATTTCAAAATTCATGTTGTAATGGGCGTGACGTGACTATTAGTAATGTTAAAAACACACTGCCAGACACATTTTTTATTATCACAAAAATTAAGTAAAAAATCCAAGCATTTTAGATATTTCGAAAAACGGAATCGGTATTCTGAATATTGAATCGTTTTAACCTTTGAAAATTTAAATCTTAACAATCAAACATTCTCGTAATATTAAACTTTATAAAAGAAAGATAACTTAAGAAACGTATCGTATATTATTCTTTGATATAGGAAACTTATTATAAAGAGAAAGACGTTACAATCGGTAAAAGAAATCCTTCGGGGAAGCTGTATGACAGATACACTAATATTTGCTACCCAACAAAATACTTAAAAAAAATCAAGGTAGATCCAGAAAGTAGCTTTTCTGAAATAAACGATGACAATGTACCTGAACCGGGTTGCGAATATATTGAACAAAAGAAGTGGTTAGCAGAAAACATTGGCCCTTGGGATACAGTAATCGAGTATTGGAAATCTACGTCTACTCAAAGGACCCTAGAATTTGAAAAAGCCAAAGATCCCAATATTAGTAGACTGTGTAGTGAATGGCCAAGATATAATGATTTTTATGGTTTTAAATTGGTAAAAACTATTGTTAATTCTATGGATTATTTTCATTCTAACAAATTTTATTCATAGATTGAAATTGATTTTGCAACCATGTTTCCAAATAAATCAAGTTTATTGATGGATAATTTTGAGAATTTTATGGAGAAATGCAAAATTTTGTTTGAAAGAGAAATTAAAGACCGAAACTCAAAGAACTTATTGGAGAAGTTAAATTCATCTGATTTAATTGGTAACTATTTAAATAAACAAAAGATAATACTTTGAAACGTTCTTTAAATTTCAATTTTGATTTCAGATGATATTAACACTCGAGATTGAATGGTCTGCAATTTATTACATGCGATTCTTCTACCCCGTAGAATCGACAAAAAACAATTACCAACTATAATCGATGGACAAACCGATTTTGCATTAAAATTAAGCAATATTAATGATTTGCGAAACTCCTTTGATATTTTAGAAAATAAATTTTATTCAAATAAAAAAAGGATTCAACCACGTATCATCGTAGTTGAAAATGAACCAGGCTTATTAAAAGAATTTTTCGTATATTGTGACGGTGTAAAGTATAAACTTCCATCATTTAGAAAAAGTGTTGATATATTAATTAAGTTAATTTTCGTTTATAATTTAAATTATTCGGACGTAAGCAAACAGGTATGGTTATTCTTGCAGCAGTATTTTTTTGAAATAGATAGTAAAAATCCGATAGTTTTTAATTTAGTAGAACAATTTAAAACAATTTAAATTCCATAAACAAACATCAAACAAATAACCATGCCTGAATGTTTTATATGTAACGAACATTTTTTATTAATTTCTCAATATATAAATCATTTAAAAAAATTTCATAAAGTTCCTTCACTATATAACTTTGAATGCTTAAACTGTCATCAAATATTCCAATCAATTTATAGTTATGAACGACATTTAAAAAAACATGAATTTCTATTGCCACACAACCCAAATTCAAGCGATTCTTCGGTTTTATCAAATACTCTATTGTCATTGCATGGATCCATGGTTTCATCTTTAGGGTCCCAAATTTCACCACATATAAACTCAATTCAAAATACAACTACCACCAATACACTCGATACAAATCAAGATATACAAATAAATTCAATAGACTCTAATCAGATTTATAAAAATATTACAAATTTTTCAGTTGATCTGCATGGAACTTCGTGCAGTCGAAAAATGGTTTTCATGGTTCAAGAAAGCATTAAAAACTTAATTACACATCCGATTTCTAATATGCTTACAAAGTTTTCAAATTTTATTTCAAATGAAGCAAAGCGCAATAAGTTTATTGAAATTGTGGCTTTATTATCCGACCCATTTTATAAAATTAGAAATGAATACCAGTTCTTTAAGCATTTAGAGGCATTGGGTGTTTATTGTCCACCATCTACATACATAATAAACAATGAAATAGCGGAAACTATCATCAATCATACACCAACTTTGGATAATTATAAAGCACAAGGATGTCTTTTAAATTTATCTTTTCAAATAAGAAAATATTTTGAAACAGGAAACATTTTACAAAGTACTCTAGCAAATTTAGAATACCTTGAATCCCAGACAAACAATAAAAATTTTGTTAATGGTACAAACTGGAAATCCATTAAGCATAACTTTCGGGATAAGATTGTAATTCCGATTCACTTTTATTCAGATGAATTTGAAATAAACGACCCTTTGGGGTCACGTTCTGGAAAAAGTTCTGTGCTAGGCATATACTATTTTTTTCCAATTATTCCGCGTTCTCAATTTTCAAAAATTGATAATATATTTGTAGCTGGGTTTGTGAAATCTAAAGATCTTAAAGAGTTTGGCAATAGTGCAGTCTTACGGCCGTTGATTATTGAAATTAATAAGTTAATCGAAAATGGTTTAGACGTGCAATATCAAAATGCAACCACTAAATTATATTTTATGTTTGGTCAACTATTGGGGGATAATTTGGGACTAAATACCGTTTTAGGGTATTCTATTTCATTTAATGCACATCGTTCTTGTAGAATATGTTCACGTACTAAAACCGAAATTCAAAATGATAATACTGAAATTCCTGAAAGTTTAAGAAATATTGATAACTATACAATGGATTTAAGTTTAAATAATATGTCCCAAACTGGAATTCGAGAAAATTCAATAATCAATGAAATTAAATATTTTCATGTTACTAACAATGTTAGTTGTGATATGATGCATGATATATTTCTAGGTACCTATAAATATAACTAACACCATTCATTAAATTACTTTATTTATAAAAAAAAATATTTCACTTTGGATAGTCTTAATTATAGAAAGCAGATGTTTGCATACGGGGAATCGGAAATTAAAAATGTCAGCATCCCCATCGCAGCACACCACATTAAATCTGGTAATTTTAAAATGTCAGCTCGTGAAATTCAGAATTTTTTACACTTTTTCCCACTTTTAGTAGGTGATTTAATTCCAACTGACGATCCAGTTTACAATTATTTATTGTTATCAATACAAATTACAGACAGATTAATGTTAGACTGTCACAATGAAGATTCTGTTAAAATTCTTCAAGAGATGATTTCGAAACACAACTCATTATATCCGTCTTTATTCAATGATTCTTTGAAACCAAAGTTTCAGAATTTAAATCATTATTCCACAATAATTAAAAAATGTGGTCCAATGAAACAGCTATGGTGTTATCGACTTGAATCTGTTCATCAAATATATAAACAGTATGCACGAAACACTACTTCACGTTTAAATGTACCCCTTACACTGTCTACAAAGGCTGCTTTGAAATTCGCGAATAATGTCTTAAACGATGATTTTTTCTCACCAGAAATTATTCAAGGGAATGAAGTTCGCAATATCTCGAATAATGAATTATATCATAACTTATTTCCTTTAATAATCACCGACGATATGAAATATTATAAAAATATAGTTTATAAAGGAACATTTTATAAAATTGGTTATTTTTTAACTAAACAGATCAATGACCATTTGTATTTATACGAAATTATAGACATTGTTATTAAAGAAAACGAATGTTATTTAATTTGCAAACAGAATGAATTAAGTTATTTACCTCACTATATATCATATTTAGTTGGAAAAGAGTTAGAAGGGGTTCATTTATGCAATATCCAACATTTTGAGGGTCCTCCAATTCATGTTTATTACATTCAAGATAAAAGAAAAGTAATAAGAAGGAAACATTTTTATTAATTTTATTGTTTTATTAATTCATATTAGTTATAAAATTAGATGTCTTTAAACCATGTAAAATTAAACTGAAATAAAGCAAAATATTTAAATGTTTAAAATTGAAAAAATTAAAAAAAAATCTTTTATTTCCGTTTTCGTATTATTGAGGTGATAAAATTTCGTATTAGTAAGGTATGAAATAAAAATTATAATTTCTTAAAATAACAATCGAAGTTACTAAAATTAAGATAGATTATCTATTAAAATTGATAAATTCGACTTTTACTTTAAATAATTTTAGCTTTTAAAATAAGAATTAATTTTATTTACAATAAGCGATATTTTCTGTCAATTCAAACGTTTCATGTTATTAATTTATAATTTATTTTAACAAATAATACTATTTAAAATAAAGAGGCAAATTATTTAGTTTTACTATTATTTATGATCTTTAAAATAAAAAGTAAAATACTTTTGTTTTAAAAATTTATACTATTTAGCTAATTTCTATAAGGAAAAACTGCTTAAAATTTCTCGTACTCATCCGTCAGCGCCCAACTTTCACATCCAAACATAACAACGGGCCTGATCAACGCTTTGTAAAGCTTCAGCTTCACGTCACTTGATAAGTGTTTAGATTTTAGCAGTGGCCTTAGAGGATACAAAGAACGACTGCCAGCTGCCTTTACATACTAAATTATAAATTTAAAAATAATCACAAATCAAACAATTTTTTAGAAATTTTAGAATCAGAATAAAATTTTAATTTTTAAAAATAAAATGTATACAATTTTTTTAAATTAAATTATTCGAAACATTTACAAATTAGTTGAAATTTTTGTAAATACAAACCGCCATGAAGCTATATCCAAGACTTATTTCCATAAGATTTAAAATTCCAATTTAAATCCAATTTTTTACTTTGTTGATCGAACTTATTCATTCAGCTATGTGGTTTTAAAGTGGAATAATTTCGACGGTGAGTATACCGGGCAATGGAAGGATGCATCAATTTTAGATGGTCTCCAAGTGGGAGCCATTTAACACTTTCGGTCGAAGAACCGATTGATATTTGCTTAAAATCAATGCTCGTAAATTCAATTCTTTATCAAAAATAAAATTTAACCTTGAACAACAAAGACAACCAGAAAAAAATTCAAGTCTAATTATTTGCATGGATCTCTATTTTCTCTATTGACGCTATTGGATAGCACCACTAATAATTTTGTAATCATTGGAATAGCCGCTACAAATATAAGTGTGGCGTCTTCCAGAAATGTTGAAAGTAAAAAACATTGGTAGCGAAACGCCAAGCTTTTACAGGGTTCACCACTTTCGATATATGATTTCTCTCTTGTTGATTTATTTTCTTTTAAATGTTCGCGGAGACGAAAGATTGTTCTAAACTAATTTACTATGAGAAAATAGCAGAGCTAATACAGTCTACACAAAAAAAAAGTCGGTTTTTGCAAAGCCATCTTAATAAATATATTAAGATGGCTTTGGTTTTTGATAGTCAATAACAGGAAATTGTAACAAAATATGTATACACAACTTTTAAATGTAATAGCAGAACACGCGGAAACATCTAGAATCATTTTTGTATAGAAACAATCTATTTAGAATAAATAACAAAATTTAACGTAATTTTGAAGATTTGTAAATATACATATGTATAAGTTTAATTATTTATACTTTACATTGTCTACTGGATATATATACATATATATGTATATATATATATATATATATATATATATATATATATATATATATATATATATATATATATAATATATATATATATATATATTATATATATGTATGTTGTTTACATCTAATTCAATTTACATAGTTTAAATGAGCTTTTGATGATTCTCACGATATTCGATATGTTGCGTATACGAAACAGATGTTCAACAGCAGTCAACAGAAATAAACGTAAAAAATCAATTTGCAATCGAATCTATATACGTATATACGAAACTTTTAAGCCTTAAAGTTTCGATTCGTTCATATATCACACTACATATGTACATATATATACATATACATATGTATATTTTTGGTGTATAAAACGAAAATCATTTTCTTTGGTTATTTTTCACACAACAAAAGGACGGAAATTTTCTTATCTCTCTCAATATTTATCTAAAAGAATTCTTTTAATTTTATATTTTGGAAAATAAATAAAAACTTTTTTTGTTCTTATCGATAATGAAAAAAAACAACCAAACAAAATAAAAATACTTTGCAAAATATTGTATTTAAGGTTGAAAAATTATACGCAAAAATTTGTGTTAAGATATTCTTTTTGGAAAGTTTTTTGTTTTATTTTTAATTTTTCATTCCTGCAATATGAAGAAATAATAAAAGTTGTTTGAATCGATATGGCTTTAAAATATAATTTTATGTTTTCGAATACTGTTGAGTATATAATTTTATGTTGAATTCTCCGTAGATCTAAGCCAAGTTGCATATATGTACAGTTGTACATATATACATGAAAGGTAACCCAACTAAATTGTAATAATTTTACATTTAAATGTATGAGTCCAATCGTATGTATATATTGCCATAATAATAATACAATTTTCATCTCTTTTCTTTAACTTTAATCCTTAAAGAAAGCAAAAAAAAAACGTCTTAACTTTTATGTCCATTAATGTGAATTTTTTGTTTCGGCCTTTTTTATTCTAACTACTAAATTAAAGAAATTAGAAATTCTAATAAAAATAATTTTCTTTTCTGTTTCCTAATCTTATATTTCTTCTCTTATGGAGTTATTGTTGTTTTATTTCTTATGGCGTACATAATATAATGTTTAGTATGGCAATGGTGATGTTAGTTGTGGTACTGGGATTTTCTTCTCTTTATATATGTCTTAAATATTCATTTCGTGAGAAACATAAAAATATGAAATAATTAGAATTGATTTTATTAACGTTAACTACAGTGTGTTTTTTGTGTGGTGTGTTGAATATTATTTCTATATATACAAAGGTTTTTCCTATAATTGAACCCTGTGATGACTTTTTCACTTTTACAAATATACATTAGTAGAATTGCTATATATGAACAGGAGTTCATAACATACATCGGAAAGTTAAAATTATAGATACAAGATATTTTCAAGATCTTCGTATATATGTACAAATAAACATATATACATATACTCGTATGTACACATAGATTTGTGAATATATAGGATTATCACTGTGCGTATTGTACATACTCGTATATTATATATATACACCAATTGATACAAATGTTTAAAACCATTTTCGATATTTTATAGCATATAATAAATATAAAATTTATGTAAGAACAGCCATTGTGTTATTATACGTATTATAGGCTATAATACGTTTTGATAGCGTAAAGTAAATATTTTATATTTGGACGTCGACAAATTAATTTGTTATCGAAAATTAACTTGAGATGCTACACAGCGCACACAAACTTATGTATATATGTATATATATATATATATATATATATATATATATATATATATATATATATATATATATATATATATATATATATATATATATATATATATATATATATCTAGATATATATATATATATATATATATATATATATATATATATATATATATATATACATATATATATATGATAAATGAAGATCAAAAGAAACGATATCAGGATCTTGTCAGCGACAACATTGAAGGAGCTAATTACCAGTCTGACTGCGTGAACTATGTCTGGGAGGTACTGAAAACTTCGGTTATCAGTGCTGCTCAACAGACTTTAGGTATAGTGAAAGTCAGACCCAAGAATGATTGGTTTGATGACGAGTGTCGTCTTGCAGTTGAGCAACAAAATATAGCACATAATGAAGTGCAACAACGTCTCACAATCGCAAGGAAAAACAAGGCAGCTCTTGCAAGAAGGGCAGCTAAGCGGATTTGTAGACGGAAGAAGCGAGAATGGTGGAAGGCCGAGGTTCTGAAAGTACAACAACTCAGCAATGAGCGTAGTTCACGTAATTTCTTTAAAGGAATTACTGGATTGCACCATACTTTCAGGCCTTCGTCAACCGCCATTCGGGACCGGGATGGAAACCTCTGTGTCAACATCGACGCAGTACTTGACGCATGGAGTGGACACTTTACTGAGCTGCTTGATGTTCATCATGCGTCACAGACTGTTGTTGAGCCACCTCTAGAACAGTCTGCGGAGATTTGCACTGAGGAGCCATCCCATGAGGAATTCACTAAGGCCATGCAGAGAATGAAACGAAACCGCTCACCTGGAGTGGACTGCATTAATTCGGAGCTCTTGATATTCGGAGGGGATACTTTGTGGAACTGTCTTTTCGACCTTATTCGATTAGTATGGCGAACCGAAGTTATGCCTGATGAATGGAAAGTGGCCGCGATATGCCCCATCTTCAAGAAGGGAGACCGCTTGAAGTGTGAGAATTATCGCGGTATAGCTCTCCTTTGCACAGCATACAAGTTACTGTCATACATTTTATTGGATAGAATCACTCCTCTGGCGGAAGGCTTGGTTGGTGACTATCAGGGAGGATTTCGTCCGAATCGATCAGTCACTGATCAGGTCTTTTCGCTGCGGATGATTCTATCTAAATATTATGAGACATCCATCTCCGTACATCAGGTTTTCCTGGATTTCCGGCAGGCCTACGACTCGATCAATCGAGAGAGTTTGTGGTCTGCCCTGGAATACCTAGGAATGCCAACAAAATTGGTACGACTGTGTAGGATGACAGTGACGCAGTCTCAATGCTGTGTTAAAGTTGAGAACAGGCTATCGACAATTTTTGCAGTTAACTCGGGTGTTCGGCAGGGAGATGCTCTGTCCCCGATACTCTTTAATCTCATGTTGGAGTACATCTTTCGTAAAACTGAAACACCTCAGCGTAACATCTTATATCGCCAGTCCAATCAAGTGCTTGCATATGCAGATGACATATGCGTGATTAGACTGAATAACAACGGAGTGAAAGAAATACTTGATCCGCTTGTAGAGTTTTCAGCTTCTGTTGGACTCCAGATCAATGAGTCCAAAACGAAATACCTGATCTCTGGTTTTAGAGACAATGGCACACCAGATTTTAGTAGTGGCCACCACACGTTTGAGGGAGTGAGGAGGTTCAAATATTTGGGTTCTCTTATCACTCACGATAACAGTGTGGGTGAGGATATTAAAGTGCGGCTGGCAGCTGGCAGTCGTTCTTTGTATCCTCTAAGGCCACTGCTAAAATCTAAATACTTATCAAGTGCCGTGAAGCTGAAGCTTTACAAAGCGTTGATCAGGCCCGTTGTTATGTTTGGATGTGAAAGTTGGGCGCTGACGGATGAGTACGAGAGATGGCTCCTTACATTTGAGAGAAGAATCATGCGTGTGATTTACGGCCCTAAACGCGAAATAGATGGTACATACCGAGCTCTGTACAATTTCGAGATCAGAGATCTGATGAAGATCCCCGATATTGTACATGAAGTTAGATCTCAGCGAGTACGCTGGCTCGGTCACGTTCTGCGTGCTGATCCGGAACGAATTGTGCAGCGATCTCTGAAAGGAGAGCCACCATATGGTAGGCGCAGAGGTCGTTGCAGGCGACGATGGCTCCACGATGTAGAGAACGACTTGGCCTCTTCAGATTGTCTAAGACAGTATGAAGACCAAGCTCAGGATCGAAACCGTTGGAGCCAGATTGTTGATTCAGTAAGGGGCCAGTAATGGCCTTTAACACTGTTATTATTATATATATATATATATATATATATATATATATATATATATATATATATATATATATATATATATATATATATATATACATATATATATATATACATATTTTTTACCACTTATACCGGAAATCAAAAGGTAATATAATGTACTTCCTCCACCAATAACCTTTTTTTATACACAATATCACATAATATAAATATATACTCGTATCTTCTGAAGGAAATAAAATTTCCATTTTTATTTTTTTCACTGTTGAGTTTTATGATCAATCATCACAAGTAATAAATTAATCTAAAACCATCTTCCACCATTTAACATTAAACAAGATAAATTTCATTACATAAAAACAACAACAACACAGGAACTTCCGTTTTGTGTCTATCAATCCCAAAAGGATAAAAAATTATTATTATTTTTTTCTTTCAAAAATTTTTCTTCAAAAACACAAAACGCCGGGGAAAGCAGCGCATAAGAAGTGAAAAGGAAAAAATTAAATTAGATGAAAATATTGAATAATGAAGTGAATGTAAATCCATGTTCTTGAGTTTAATCTTTTTTAGTCGTCTTCCTTTAGTCGTCTTCACGTTAAGTCCTTTTTGTGTTCCTCTTATGATCCCTTATACTTTATTATGGTTAAAACAGCAACAATTTATTGTTAATTTAAAAAATTTATAAAATGATAACATAATTTGTTGGTGCTTTTTACTTGATTTTGTATTTTAAAATAAGTTTTTTTTATCCAAAAGGATCTATATAGTATAGAGCACTACAAGTAATAAGAGATCATAGCAGATTAAAATTTATGGAAGAAGACGTTTCTTTCAGAATAAAATTGTTAATTTAAATTAATTTTTAATTTAATTCTAGTTTTGGAAATGCAGATTAAATGAGATTAAAGTTTTTTGTTGCCATGAACAACAGATGGCGAGATAAGAAATATATAGTTATTATGAATTCTGTTTTGCTTGGGAATACCCTATTCTCTCATCATATGGTCGATAGTTTCATAGATGGCTAAGTCGATTTTCTCAGTAACTGAATGTATTACGTCAATCAAGAAACCTTTACACACATAGTATTTACCTAAAAGTCACGCATAGCAAACCAGTTAGGGGAATGTGCTCAATTATCAAAATATTAATAAAATGACATCTAAAACAACAACAATGTTTAAACTTTTCTAAATTACCTAATTTATGTAATCTGTAAAAGCTCATTAAATCTATTAAAAGCTCACTTACAGCTCTGAATATTTAGCATGTATCTCTATCATAGAGTCCTCGAGTGTATTTGAAGAAAATACATTTTTGGCGTTTTTAGTGCCCCAAATTTTGACTTTGAAACCTAACCGAACGGCATTAACTGATATAGATGACGTGATTATAATGATTCCTCCCTTAAAATAGACTACTTCTTTTGGAAGTTACATTTATTTGTATCGATTTTATTGGCCACATTGATTTAGCTTACGGTTGAACAAATTAGCAAAGTCATTTAACATTGCCGATGATCAACTATATTTTAATTTATATAATATCAAAAATTCATAATTGTTGACATATTCAAAGGAATTGACGAACTCCTTTTAAAAAATTTTAAATTTATTTTAAAAATTATTATTTTACTATTTTAAAATTAGTACTTTACAAGATCGATTAATAATATTAGTACTTTACAAGATCCTTAATAATAAATAAATAATTCGGTCTCCTCAATGAACTAATGAATCTATATTGAAGCAGATTTTCATAACGATTTTTAAGAGGCTTTATAGCAATCAAGAAGGTTTATTCTTTGGTTGAGTTCTGCCCAAAATGAGTTCCGCTGTATCAATCATTTTTTGAGTAAAAGCGCTCATCTACTGAACTTACACCAAACAGTGCTACTAATTGTTGAATTACTTGCTCAATCGCACCAAATATTTCCCATCTATATTTATTCTTACAGTATAGAGAAACGCACCTCATGCTTTGACAAGCACTGAGTTAATTTAATGTTTTATGGTTTTATATGATATAGATTTTTAATATAAATCATACTTAATCTCTATATCAATCAATCATTCTGCAACTATGTCTATATATGTATATTCTCGAACATATACTACCCTCACTAAAACCATTTATTTTTAAAATATTTATAAAACAAACTTATCATCATATACATTTGAAAGAAAAAAATTAAAACAAAACATAAATTTCATCTTCATTCAACTCTACTCGAATAAAAACTTTTTTAAAAATAATTTTCCATTGTATTTTCAAATACAAAAAAAAAAAAAAGAACTGTATTACGAGTATCTACAACAATCCGATTTTCCCTTGTACATTTTTTTTCTAAATTTCTTTTCCTCTATCTCTGATGAAAAATCATCAGTAAAACAACTATATAATTTATCTATCATTAAAATAACAACAACGAAACCTAATTGGGTAAATTTCTAATTAATTTAGAAGTTTTCCTGCTTTTCTTATTTTTATTTTTATATTTTTAAATAACAACAACAAAACAGCATTTATTTAAATTAATTTTTAAGTTCAAAAGATTATTTTCGACTTTTTCTCCTCCTCTCTCTCTCTCTCTCTGTTTGTTCGCTCTATATCCATTTGAACTTTTTAAATACTTTTATTGCAGACCTTTACCGGAAAAAAATTAAATAAACTTTTGGTGTAAATACGGAAAATTCACTAATCTACTGATATTTTAATATACAAACAATGTTGTTGGTGTTATTGTATTTTTGTTTAGTCAAAAAAATTCATATTATTGTGTTAATTCAATTAATTTTTTTTTTACAAAATTTATTAAAGTTTTATGTTTTTCATATACAATACGAGTTTATATGTATTATGTAAATTATTGGTAACATAAAAATTGTCATAACAACTTTAGCGCGATATTATGTTGTGGTTTGTTTTAATGCATGGCACATCACGTGGTATTTATAAAATAATTATTTATATTAATATTTTTGTGATTTTGCATATATATATATATATACCACTTTTAAGTGGTTAATATTTTTGGAAATTTATGCGATTTTAAATTATAGAGCTTTGCTATAACATAAAATATTTTTAATTGAATTCATTTCCTCATTTTGATAGGCCCTATATAACTATGAAAATATTATGTACATCATATAAGTTTTGTATTATATTACTTAAATATATATGTACATATATGCATGTGGATATTCCTATAGCTCAAAACTTTCATTTAACCAACGAGTTTTCTATTTCCTTCATTGTAATCGTTTTCGATTACAATATATATGTACATATCTGCAATATATAACTAGGTATAATATTAATTAATTAAAAAGCTTTCAATATTTAATAGAATTTCTCAATAATATTCGTTCATATGTAGTTCATCTTCATACTATATTACAGTATTATATCGATATACATAAATTACAATCAAAATGAAATTGAAAATTCTGCATCAATTCTTTGTTGTGCTTGTGCATTATTATTATCGTTATTATTATATTTTGTTATACATACATAGTATGTACATACTCGTATATTATGTATACAAGTGGAAACAATCTAACAATCCTAATATATATTAAGATAAATAGAAAATTTATATTTTAATATATTTAACCCACATTTAATTTAGCTTTTCATTTCATAAAAGTATCACTTCCCTAACTATCTATACAGTAATATTAATATACATAAATAAAAATATATAGAGGGCGAAGATGTAATACTTAAGACTAAGAAAAACTAAAGAAGAATATTATACAAAAGAAAAATCGAAAAAGATGGTTTGGTTTATGTTGTGTGTGCTTTCCCCTTATAACCACTATTATTCACCAGAAACAAGATAAAGTTTTCCCATTTATATGTTATTTTAATATTTTTCGTTTCTTTTTCAATTTTTCTTTCACAATGTGTTTTTCTTTATATATACAAATTCATTATATAATCGTATAAATACATTCACATGGTTATATATTGTACGTAAGTATGTACATATGTACAAAATATCTAAAACATCATTTTTTTGTTTGTGCCGAAATACTTTGATTTTATATATACATATTGTATATAAGTATATACATACATATGTATATATATATATATGTGTACATTGTATATAAGTATATAACACACTTTTTGTTGAAGCTTTAACTTTCACTTTTCGTCTTCCATTACTTTTCATATGTTTTCAGTTTTTTTGATTACAGCAAATATAAATAAAATATCGAGAAAAAGGTGGAATGATTTTAATTACTTTTAGTGATTGTTCTTACTAAATTTATTGTGTACACTTTGGGTCTTTATTCGAATAGCATATAATATAAAAATCTATTAAATTCCCATTATGTTATTTTGTAGTAGAAAAGTTGATAGAAAAATATTGATTGAAAAAAACTTATTTTTATTAATTTGTATTAGCTAAAATGCCGACCAGTTGGAGCACATGAAACACCAAAGATCAAATTTATATACAAAGTCAGACCTTTTATAACATTGTTTAGTTACTCTCAAAATTTATACAAGAATTATTATAGGGTTCTTAATTCTTAATGTACACAATGTATAATTAGTTTTCCTCTCAACTCTAGAAATTCTCTCTTGAAAGTAAAATAAAATGGTAATTTACATAGTTAATTTTCTTGACGTTGGTTGAGTGCATACTAATGCTAGTTTTTAGTTTAGTTTGAAACCATATTCTAAGGTCAATCGAACTCAATGAAAATTCAAAATAAAATTCAGATTTATAGCTTAATACCAAATTCTATGTAAAATTCTAAAAAATATTTAACTCAAAATCGAGTTATCATATTTTTATTAAAATAAATCAAATCCAATGGATCCAATGTACACTTCACAGATTCATAAATGAAAAAATTAATTAATGTAGAGTATGTAAGACATAGACAAAATATTTAAATTCAATAAAAAAAATAAAGTCATTAATTAAAATTACATTTAATTCCTTAATTCAATAAATTTAATTAATTAGATTAAACAAATATTTAAAAAAAAACTCACTAAAAACTCTTTACAAAATCTTTTTATTTGTATTCGTCGATTAATTTATCAACGTACAGAAAAATCCTTTCATAATCTATGATATATGATATATATATATATATATATATATATATATATATATATATATATATATATATATATATACATATATATATATAATATATATATATACATATATATATATATATATATATATATATATATATATATATATATATATATATATATATATATATATATATATATATATATATATATATATATATATATATATATATATATATATATATATACCGGGTGTTTTTTTTAAACTGAGACGATCAAATATATCTCGAAAAATATCCACTCTACGGAAAAAATGTCCATAATCAAAATTTAATCATACCGCGGGGGAAATACATTAGTGCAAAAAAAAAAGTCCCCCCACCCCCGCTTTGTAGGTGGGGCGGGAGTAACTTTTAAACTAAGATAGGAAGCCATATTTTTTATTGCAGATACGGATTCTACGACTAAAAGTACGTATGATTTGAATAAAATATTTTGTTCGGTTCATGATAGATGGCGTTGCAATCGACGAAATTCAATTTTTTCAATTTCTCCTTCTTAGAACACACGCATTCGATTCTGCAATACGTTTGAAATAAAAAACATCACGTCCAATGAAAGGAAATACTCGAAATTCGTCATCAAAACAATTTATTCAGTTTTGTAAATCTAAATAAGTGTTCAAAATTAATTTCAAGTTTTATTATTAAATTTCAAAAATACAAAATTCAGGCCATCATTTTGAACACTTATTTAGATTTATAAAACTGAATAAATTGTTTTGATGACGAATTTCGAGTATTTCCAATGAAAACGTGATGTTTTTTATTTCAAACGTATTGCAGAATCGAATGCGTGTGTTCTAAGAAGGAGAAATTGAAAAAATTGAAATTCGTCGATTGTAACGCCATCTATCATGAACCGAACAAAATATTTTATTCAAATCATACGTACTTTTAGTCGTAGAATCCGTATCTGCAATAAAAAATATGGCTTCCTATCTTAGTTTAAAAGTTACCCCCGCCCCACCTACAAAGCGGGGGTGGGGGGACTTTTTTTTTTGCACTAATGTATTTCCCCCGCGGTATGATTAAATTTTGATTATGGACATTTTTTCCGTAGAGTGGCTATTTTTCGAGATATTTGATCGTCTCAGTTTAAAAAAAACACCCGGTATATATATATATATATATATATATATAAATATATATACCGGGTGTTTCATTTAAACTGAGACGATCAAATATCTCGAAAAACAGGCACTCTACGGAAAAAATGTCCATAATCAAAATTGAATCATACCGCGGGGGAAATACATTAGTGCAAAAAAACTAGTCCGCCACCCCCGCTTTGTAGGTGGGGCGGGGGTAACTTTTAAACTAACATAGGAAGCCATATTTTTTATTGCAGATACGGATTCTACGACTAAAAGTACGTATGATTTGAATGAAATATTTTGTTCGGTTCATGATAGATGGCGTTGTAATCGACGAAATTCAATTTTTTCAATTTTTCCTTCTTAGAACACACGCATTCGATTCTGCAATACGTTTGAAATTAAAAACATCACGTTTTCATTGGAAATAGTCGAAATTCGTCATCAAAACAATTTATTCAGTTTTGTTGTAAATCACATTTAACGTTTGTGTTATTTCTTATCTTCATGTTTTTCGTAATTGCAAAATAAACGACAAAATACTTTAGAATGGAGCGTTTACCTGTGCCAGAGAAAATTGAAATGGTTCTGGTTTATGGAGAAATCTTGAAAACGCTGTTGCTATTTACACTCAACGTTTTCCGGATAGGATTCGTTCACGTGCTTCATTTGGCCGTACTATCAAACAATTTATTACTGATGGAAATGTTCAACCGAAAAAGAGAACCCGTAGAGCAACAGTCACTGGAGAAAATAATGAAATTGCTGTATTGGCAGCAGTGGCTCATAATCATCATATTAGTACACGAGAAATAGTTCGCGATTCCGGATTGCCCCTCACCAGTGTTTGGAGAATTTTAAAACGGCACAAGTATCATCCATATCATGTGTCTCTACACCAAGATCTTCATGGCGTTGATTTCCAAAATCGGGTAACTTTTTGTCAATGGGCACGTGAACAAATACAACAAAACCCCAATTTTTTTCGTTGCGTAATGTTCTCCGACGAATCGTCTTACAAATCGTGTTACAAATCCGCACTGGCTTCGTCAAGTTGAACGTCAGCGTCCTTGGACTGTCAACGTGTGGTGTGGAATAATTGGCAACAAACTCATAGGCCCCCACTTTATTGAAGGCAACTTGAATGGTCAAATGTACCGAAACATTTTGGAAAATGAACTGCCAATATTACTTAAAAATTTGAGCTTAGAAGTGAGACGGAACATGTGGTTTCAACATGATGGTTGTCCTGCACACTATTCGTTGATGGCACGTGAAATACTTGATCGTGATTTCAATGGTCGCTGGATCGATAGAGCTGATAAATTGGCCCGCCAGATCACCAGATCTTACTGTGCCAGATTTTTTTTTGTGGGGCTACCTCAAAAACAAAGTTTACACACAAAAACCAACAACACGTGAGAACATGATTGAGCGAATCAGAAATGCGTGTGCTGAAATTCAACCAGACACACTTCTCAGTTGTGTACAATCATTTGAAATGCGGATTAATAAGTGCATTGAAGTCGCAGGACTTTTGAACACTTATTTTAGATTTACAAAACTGAATAAATTGTTTTGATGACGAATTTCGAGTATTTCCAATGAAAACGTGATGTTTTTTATTTCAAACGTATTGCAGAATCGAATGCGTGTATTCTAAGAAGGAGAATTTGAAAAAATTGAATTACGTCGATTACAACGCTATCTATCATGAACCGAACAAAATATTTCATTCAAATCATACGTACTTTTAGTCGTAGAATCCGTATCTGCAATAAAAAATATGGCTTCCTATCTTAGTTTAAAAGTTATCCCCGCCCCACCTACAAAGCGAGGGTGGGGGACTATTTTTTTTGCACTAATATATTTCGCCCGCGGTATGATTAAATTTTGATTATGGACATTTTTTCCGTAGAGTGGCTATATTTCCAGATATTTGATCGTCTCAGTTTAAAAGAAACACCAGGTATATATATGTATATATATATATATATATATATATATATATATATATATATATATATATATATATATATATATATATATATATATATATATATATATATATATATATATATATATATATATATATATATATATATATATATATATTATACTTATATAGATAGAAAGTCAAAATTTCAAACAAATTTCTCATTATGTAAGTTCACAATTATTCATAAACCAAAGTATGCAGTTCCTTAAAGTAAAATGTGAATATACGGTTTTTCACGATTGTTACCAATCGACTCTATATTAATCCTGTAATTATTTTTATTTGCTTACTTTAATTTATTACCTATAATTTATTTAAATCAAAAACAATAACTTACCTAACATAAGCTAAAAATTATTTAATCAAAAGTACTAAAGATTGTTGGTAAGTCAGGTTAAGAAAGCAATCAAAATAATTATGGATAGTGTACCTGGACTACGTTTATTTTGGCCAGAATAAAGGACTGGTATGATGGATGCCTCTTCCAAAATGGGTTGAGCGCTGCAGAATTAACTGCAATGAATCCAATTCATGGTATATCTAATTCAGCTACCGGAGTTGGAACGTTATGACGTTTTGTTCTATAAAACTCGAACGCGTTGAGTCTCCAACGTGTAAGATGGCTTATTGGTATTTTCAAGTGCTTTACGATAAAAAATTTAAAATAAAAGGGGGAGCAGTTCGATTTTTCAGCAAAATACTATTTAAAACTGAAATTTAAACGATATATTTAAACCGGTTACTTCAAAGTATAAGACCCCACCGAGTTTTTACTCAAATTATATATTTATTTTATTTTTGTCTCCGTAAATGTCTTTTTTTTGTTGTATGTATATATATATATATATATATATATATATATATATATATATATATATATATATATATATATATATATATATATATATATATATATATATATATATATATATACATATATATATGTATATATATATATATATATATATATATATATATATATATATATATATATATATATATATATATATATATATATATATATATATATATATATATATATATTATAGTTTCATGCGTCATGTTATCAGAAAGTTAGAAAATTATTTTGACATCTAGATATTTATTTAAAAACTTTATAAAACAATATTCCTTATAAAAGAATTACTTTGCAAATATTTTTAATGTACCTGTTGGTTTATATTTTGTAGCCATACGTAAATCTATGTATATATATCGTGTCTACTTTTGGTCCGTAAAATGTATATGCATCACAATACTATTGTACATAATATGCGCAAACTATTAGATATTTAAAACGATATGATTGTGAATTTTCCAAGAATTCGTTAAATTCTGTGTTTACATAAAATTTGTATAGTACAAAATATACAAAAATTACACACAAAAAGCTGCACTGAATAAATAAGGTTTTTCCGAAATAAAATAGAGAAAAACATTTTCCAAGTATAGTAATAACAGTAATAATAATAATAATCATAATACAACAGTTATATATTATATACAGTGTAACTAACCCATTTTTCCACAATTTTCCCATTTTTAAAGTTTACTTATCGATTTAAAGCTTTCCTTTTTTTGTTATAATAAATTTTTCTTTTTTATATCAAAACATTTTCATTTTTCATTTTCTTTAACAAAACACAAAATTGCAATATTTTCTGTGTGTTGTTACGTTTTTTTATGAATTTTCTGGAATTTTATGGTATATTGTGGTATGGTTGTGAGCTTTTTTTATTTTTGTACTCCTCAAACGGATTTTTATTGTTGTAATTTCAACTACATACATATATATAATACTATAGTATGTATATATAATGGAAACTATATACTATATGTACATACAACAAAATTTTTTTTAATGGAAACATGATTTAAGTATTAAAATAATAAATGTTTGTTATACATATAGTTGGTATATATATATATATATATATATATATATATATATATATATATATATGTATATATAAAGTTAGTTTCTGCTGCTTTGTTATGCACATTATTTTCCACGTGTAATTTATTATAAAATGTTGGGAAAATCATATTTGATTGTTATGATTTAGACCGTATTGCATATATACATAATATGTATATATAGTGTTAGTGTATACTATAATGTTTGATTTTCATTTTTTGCTTCGCCTAACGAAACTACATATATAACGTTAAATGGATAAAATGTGTTATTTTTTTATATAGATTATAATGATTACATATTATCATTGCATATAGTGCTTTGATTTGGTTTAGGTTAAACTTTATAATATGTACGTATAATGTGTATATGGTTAGCAAACAATTTGCACAATTTCTTCGATTAAGCACGTCGCTGTTTGTTGTAATAAGTTTATTTTGATTTTTTCGGATTTTTTTTATAATACGGATTTTTTTTTGCAGTATAGGCCTTTATATAAACAGTATATAAAGGCCGCTACTGGCCCCTTACTTAGTCAACAATCCGGCTCCAACGCCTGGATAGGTATAGTTTTCAATTGAAATTTTAATATTGCAAAATTGTTAAATTTTTGTCAGAACCTCATAACAAAAATAAAATTTAATTATCTATTTGCGTTTTATTATATTTCAGCGTTTCTCGAACTATATAGTCCAAATTACAAATTCTAAATCTTACCAGATTAAAAATTATATTTCAAAATGAGTTGCAGACTCATCATAGTCATAAAATCTACGATTTCAACATCGTTTTATTTATAAGAAAAGCAGCCAACTCTAAAACTAATTTTTATGCCATTCCGATTTATACCTACCCTATAGCTTGAAAAATGCTTCCCTATTTTTCCCTTTCAAGCAGTATTGTTCTGTTTAGACTTTCCAGTCTCAATTTTTCTCCCACCACTTCATTGTTATAAGCTGAACTATAGCTAATATCTTCGTCAACCACCACTCCAACGGAAACAGCAACTACTTATATACACAGGGCATCGTATAGTACACAGCAAAAGAGAATCTTCCATTCTTAATTTTATTTTATTTTCTATTTACTTATTTACTTTACTAAATGTATACAGAGAATTATTGATGCTTATTGATGGCGTATTTTAATAAGAAAATTACATTTTCTTCTTTTCCTTGTGCTGTGTGTAAATATTTCTATTTTTTTTTTATTTTTTTTTTTTGCGAAATAATATGAAATAAAATTTAACTCAAACTATACATTTTACTTTCTTTTTTTTTAAATTTGATTGATTTTATAAATAACAAAAAGAAATAAAGAAGCAAGAATGTTGAAAAGATGTTTTTTAAGGTTGAAATGATAATGTCAATAGAAATTAATGATTCAGGATATTATGTGAAGATACTGTAGCATAAAATGACAAAAATCGGAATGATAAAAGCTTAATTTTGTATCCCTTAATAATTTTTAAAAGCTGTTTCAAATGATATAATATTATGTGATTCATAATTTTAAAGTTGATTACTATCTGTATATGCACAGTTATATATCTATAAGAGCTTTAAGCTCCAGAATTTTGTGTAGATGCAACTAATTATATATTTTATAACATATTATACATACCATCAAAAATGTATTATAATCGCTGTTGTATTATATTTCATTTGAACCAATTTTCAAATTTCAAGAGTTTAAACATTAATTTTTCAGAAGGACTATACAGATATTTGTATATATGTATATGTACTCGTATATATATGTATATATATATATATATATATATATATATATATATATATATATATATATATATATATATATATATATATATATATATATATATCTTATTATACATATATATATTCATTAGGAAAAAAATCGTTCTAAATTTAATCAAAATTGATGTTAAAGCCTTTGAAATTTCTCGTATTTAATTATATTCCATAGCGTCTCGAAGTAATGCTTGTTAAACTAATCTAGTTTCATGTATGTATATAGTACCATTATAATTAAATATTAAAAAAATTTGTTTAGAAAAATAATCAAATTTAAATAAAAAATTATTCGTACATGTATGTACATTGCAATCTACACTCAAATGTTTTGAATTCAAATACACATTTCTAACTCAAACAACCAAATGAATTAAGATAAACATTCAGTATTAAAAAAAATTGTAAGCTTTTTTATTTATTAAGATAAATAATCTTTCAGAAAGTGGAGATGATTTCATTTTTATTATGTATCTTAATTTTTTTTAAATGTCTATATACACACATATATATTTATACATTTACTATACGTTTATTTATTCTAATTATTTTAACAATTTCATTATAAACAGAGCATTTTATTTAAACACTATATGCTTTCGTTTTATTTGTTCACATTATCATGTTTGATAAACATAGGGTGTCTTAGTTTGGGATGCAAATCCGTGAAGGAGTCAGTCCTTGATTTGCTTTGTGGAAAAAATCGTATGGGTTTCATTTTTTCATCCCTTCAGTGGATTTTAAAAATTAGATTCAGAAATAAATGAGCACAAACATTAGATTATAAATCATACGTTTGAGAGAGTATATTTGGATCAGGCTTTGCATGTGATGGGACTATTTTAAAAACTATGCGTATTAATAATTTTTTTTAGTCTGTCAAAATTGTTTGCAAAAATTACACAAATCCCAATAATTGATGATTGAATAATATCATCGATAAAAATCTAGTGTTAGCAGTGCGAAACTGTCAACTAAACTTGAAAAAATGTGTTTTATTGTACTTCTAGATTTCAGTAAAACTTTCGACTCTATCGATCACACTCATCTCGTTTATACATAAATGTTAATGATATTGCAAATTATATCATTCTGAAAAATTCTGATGTGTGCATCACACAACCGTGTCTACAAGGAGTATAATAATTTAAATTTCCAAAAATCCATCTGAACATAATTTAGAAAAAGCCATTTTATATTATTTCGTTACAATCTTAATTTTAATTTAATTTTTAAATATAAAAACGCTTTGTAAATTAATATTCATTAACAAATTTCATAATTGATCGAAAAATGTGTACTACTAGATATGCTTATAAAATTACGTTTCATTTGATATATCACATGGCAAAACTCAAATTAAAAATGTTGATACTTCATCCAGCATCTGTGGTTCCAAGCGATTTTTTACAAAACTTTCTATCCTCTAATCCTTTTCTCCACGAATACTTGTGAAATAAAATTACAGTTTAAAAAATTGTTTGTATGTAGATTTATTTTGCTATGTGAATATCTCGTTTTTTTGGGTGGATTTCTACCCCAAAAGTCTATCAGACCTGCATTTTAACACAAGGATCCTAAATAAATAAAAATTATTTTAAACATATGAAGTAGTGTGAATTATTAAACGGGTTCCAGTTGTAAAATTAACCAATATAATAAAGTAGAATTTACAAAGCTTATTGTCTATTTATATTTATATCCCTTTTGAGATTTGCACTGTGCTTATTAAAATGTTATTTGTGTCAAAAATAATCGAAACAAAATCGATAACATTTATAAATTATTTTAGCTGTGAATTTTAATCAGTGCTGAGTGCAGCATTGCGTGGAGATCATCTATTACAAAATAAAAAGTGTGTGTTCCCAAAACATAATTCTATGTTTCAAAAATACATAAATCCTGACATACATTTAATTTTAGTTAATTCTTACACGAAATGGAAATTTCAACCAACATATCGATGCCAATAAAATTTAAGAAGTTTGACATGGAAATTTTTTAGAGATAAGTGAATTAAACATAAAATTAGAATCTTATAAATTGTTTAATTTTTATTTCAGAAATATTAATCAAAGGGATTCTTAATTTTAGCAACGTTTCTAATGTCAGTGACCCAACCAGTTGATCTAAATTATCAGCGCAATTATCAATGTAAGTTTTAATCAAATAAAATAGAGTGAAATTAACATGAAAAAAATATTATGAATTTAACTAATTTTTTTATTTATTGTTGCAGTTCAAACTACTACATAACTTCACCATAATTTATCCCAATCGATGCATCACCCTGATGTGAATTTCAAGTAAAAAAATTGCCGGAATACACAACGAAAAATGCGTGACGTATGTAAACAAGAGAACATTGCAAAACTATGTAAGTGTTGTTTTAACTAAAATTAACACAAATGAAGATATGAGCACAATATATATAATTTTAATTTGTTTTACAGACTTGTAACCAGCTGATAATAAATGAAAGACTCCCCAAGAAAGTGATAAAACAAACATTGAGAATGTTACTATTGCTGACGAAGTATTAGAAATCCCGCATTTTCATTATCTACAGGCGTTTAGTAAAATATTTTTTTAAACATTATAATCGAATGTTGTTAAATTTACAGAGCTGTGTAAATGTTGCAATTTAGTTTTCCTGTGCTTAATTTTGAATTTATTAATGCGTAGTAACTAAGATCTAATTTTTGCACAAAATAATTCATCTTTTACTAAGCATATATGTTTTATTTGAATTGTCTTATTACCAATATTTGAAAAGCGCTTAGTTGGCTCATTTGTTGGTAATAATTACTAAGCTTTTTGGTGAAGAACGCAAATTTTTTTTCAGAGTACTTATATATGCCGACGATGTGACCCTTAATTAATCACAATATGGAGTGCAAAGAATTGTTTGATCTAACATATTAACAAAAATCAAACGGAACAAGTAGTTCTCCCTCTGCCTCTAATATACACTCCAAACAACGTCGGTGTATACTCCTTATTAATCTTTTGAGCGATTCTTGCCTTATATTATTCAATTACCGTTTAACTGCATCAATCAGATAGTTTGATCCTATAACATTGATTTATTCGTTTCAAATTTTCTTTCGTGTGGTCTTGTGATGAGAAAACGTATGCAAATGCTACTTACTAATCATACTGTGATATATTATAACATGCGATATAATAAATTTCGTATCGGAACATTGACAATAATTTTATAAAATAATCTTGTACCGCCATATGTAACATGTATTCATTGTTAATATCAGAAGTCTAAACAATAGTCAATGTAATGAATATGAATACGTGAATGTAAATCGGTATATACCAAACAATATATAAATATATAATATATAGATATAAGTTATATCACCTTTGAGTTTTTAATTTTCTGTCGGTTTTTATATTAAGTTTATACAGAATAAAGAAGCTATTTTAATAAGTTTTTAATTGTGCCCAACATAAATAGAAATGTTGATAATTTATAGGTCACGCATATTTGAATATTTGATAGATTGATTATAATGTATGAGTTAAAAGTAATCTAGATTTTAATATTTTGGTATGTTTCGATAAAAATTGAAGTTAGCATACAACGAATTTTATTATTATTCAAAATAAATGACACTTCTGAATTTGTATACGAGTAAACATAATATAGAAATGTTGAACTAAACAATTAATTTAGAAAAAAATACACAATTATCTATTCAAACCACCCATTTGGCTAATTATCTATGTTACTCATTATAAATAATCATATATATATATATATATATATATATATATATATATATATATATATATATATATACATATATATATATATATATATATATATATATATATATATATACGTATATAAATATATATATATATATATATACATATATATATATATATATATATATATATATATATATATATATATATATATATATATACATATATATATATATATATATATATATATATATATATATATATATATATATATATATATATATATATATATATATATATATATATATATATAAAACGCGAGTCGCCTGAACAAAAAAAAATTGTATTCATAATGAGCAAAAATTCATTATTTAAATAAAAGTACTTCAAAATATTCATTAGCAATTTAATTAGAAAGATTTTTCTATTCCACTAAATTCTAAACAAACAACATACATTTTTTAATAATTCGTTTTTCTCAATGTATACTAATTTTCTAATTTTTGTATTTTTTTTGTGTGTGCAATTTAAACGAAAACATACATACGAATGTATAAATTTAACATTACACACAGAAAGATATACAAATGGATAAATTAAATTTTCTATTTAGTTCAAATGAAAATAGAAAATTTTCAATTTAACCTTATTTACATGTTTTTTAGTGTATTAGATGATAAATAGTTTTACGTTCGAAATTCACGGTTATATAAGCTCAATTATAATTAGTTGAAGTTCTATAATTGTGATAGGTATGTATGTTTTGAACGTATTTTTAATTTAAAATTTAAATTATATTTCAAAAATGATGTATGTTTTGTAAGTAACAGTAACAACGCTAGACAATCAAAATATAATTTAATGAAAATGAGAATCAGAAAAAATGGATTATCTAAAAATGATTTGCCTCAACTTATAATAAAATACATAAATACATTGTATTCATTAAACAACAAAGAACACAACATTTATTGTATGTATTCCTAACAAGGAGACATAATGTATTTAACACTAATATTTCGGCTAGTCCACATCGTAAACGGTACATAACTAGTAAATTATAATTTTAATACTGCCAATAAAAGACACATTGAATGTTAGGCCGTTGCAGACGCATAGTCATCTCAACAAGTTATATTCGTACCACTGAACTATATATTTCAACAAGGTATTCACACCACTGAACTATATTTAAATGATGCCTTGCATAAATATATATAGTTGAGTTCATATAATTAATGATATTTATAATAAAAAAATTATGGAAGTAAGTAAGCCCGAAACAATTCAAAAACGGCACTCCACCACGATTTTGCATTGTTTCAAAAATCTGCGCTATCGTTGGCGTGGTCCTTCGAAATTAAAATCACAAGCTGAGGCTACACTTAACATTGGTCCTGCGAGCCAACCATCAACAGACTATACCTAACATTGATGCGAGACGGATGGATTTGAAGAAAATGATGTAATCAAACTAACGATCGAAAGGCGAGAATAATACAAAGAATTCTCGAATTTCGAACCTCGACAAAATAAGTGGCGAGAATAGTATAAACAATTATCGAATCCCGTGTCACAGAAAACAGTCACGGGAGATCTACAAATAAATTAACTAAGCAAGAAATAGTCAATTTACATCAGCGATGAACTTCAATCTCGAAGGCGAGCACGACCAACAGTCGCCGGATAACAACGCCGAAACAATAGAGGCGACAATAATATAAACAATTCTCGAATCTGAAACCTCGCGTTTACGACAAATGGTCGGGGAATAAAAGCGGGGTTTTACAACAAAGAGTCGCGGAATACAATAGAACGGCGAGAATATTATATCAACAAATAAATTGACTCAACAAAAAATAGTCAATTTACAACATCTTCATTTTATCACCGCAAAATATAGACAATGAAAATTGAAAGTCTGTACAAAGCTCAATGAGCTCGGTTCGATCAACTTCAAAAGAGCAAAGGCAATCACACCAAAGATGGTGAGAGCAGAAACACTCAGAAACCATTTCGGCCCTGCAGTATATGTTCAATCACGGGTTTGAACATGACTCAACTGTGGGATATTCATGATATTCAATATTTTATTACCTAAATTCATCATATACATATATGTATAGAACAACAACCATTTAAGTAAGACATCATTAACGGTAATTCGGCAATTCTATAGTAGTGTAATTCTTCTCTAATCTAATCTAACCTAACAGTGGAAAGCGTTAAATGTCCTCTGGGGTTAAGTGGCGATTGAACCATCATATAAACAAAGACTTCAAAAGATGACTTCCTTTTAAAAGAATAGTGTAAATATATGAGCACCATATCATAAAATTCGTAAACCGACATTTTTTGTGACAACGTCTACTAGCCTTCAATGGGTGTATCACGGCTAGCTCTGGTATGATTCTTCCAAGCCGAATAAGACAATCCTACTACTTATAATTTTTTGAAGTGTTGTTGAAAATGTTGCATTCTTCACAATTAAATCGGTAATTTAACCTATCCTTTAACCTAACTAAATATATTTTTAATAATTAATAATTTAGTTCACAATAACCTAAAAATGTATATACTGATTGATGTATACCGTATATAGACAGCACGGTACATTTAAAGTGTCAAATCATTGAACTGAAAAATTTCGAAAATGTAGAAGGAAAAAGCAAGAAATGTCGAGGCAGCGCAACGAAAAATGTATTGTGGAAAAATCGTAAAAAAATACGGAAAAATAAAATAAACTTTAGGCTTATTTTCGATAACAAACTAATAGTTTCTTTTTAGTTTTTTTTTATACTTGTTATTTGTATTCGAGATTTTAACCCTATACTCATTTTTACAGAGATACATATATTTTTTATTATTATTGTACTTTTCCAGATTTGAATTTTCACCCGTTTATTTTTAGATATAAACACATATGCGGATAGAAAGAAATTAGGCTAAATATGTGCTTTTATGATAATGATTATACATTTTAGTTGCGGTTTTGTTTGATTCATTTTCTTTATTAAAATCAACTTCTTTAGTTCAATGGGTCTTTTATGGACTATTGAAAGTGTTAACAAAATATATTTTATTCATATTATTTTGTACTTGCTTCCCCGAAAAAAAACAATGATTGAAAAGAAAATTTGAAATTATAAAATAGATATAAATAGATAATTTATCCTCCTAAGTTTATACATGAGAAATAAATCAATTTCCTTTTAATAAAATTTAAATTTGGCAAATACGGGTTTGATATACATATTATAAAAAAGTTTAATCATTTTACGATCATTGTATAATTTGTCCCTCATCATTATATTTTGTTTTCCGCCAGTTTTATTCGATTGTTAAAATATAATATATGCTTTAATTAATTTTAAGACGAAAATATATGATTTTCTTAATCTGTTATATAGCACAACACTGGCAACAACATAAGAAAAGTGTTGACATGATTTATCTGTATAAAAATAAATTTTTCATTTTCATTTATTGTTGTTTTTCATCTCTCGTTGTTCAGTCTCACTTCAGGTGTGATGAGTGACATTTTTTTATGTTTATTTTCTTTCTATACCCATACATATACAATTGTTGTTTCTATTTTCCTGTCCTATATGTAGTACATGTAGTGTCTTGTAATCTTATACTTTTAATCACTTTTCTTACTTTATCTTGGGAATTTGCGGTATCACTCAAATAATAAGGAAAGCTTTATTCGGGTTTAGTTTATATTTATATAAGTTTATATTTTTATTCGTACAAATATATATTTCAATTGGATAATTAAATTGTTAGTTAAACTGTATGCTATTTATTCGTAAATCAAAGTTGATGTATATATGCGTATATGAATATGACAACCGGTAAAATATTTATGTTTGTTTATTGCATTAGAAAAGCTTATAAGCTTCTTTTTACAAAAAAGCTTTTTCATTAATTATTATTATGTATATACGTTTTATATGTATGATATATATAAAAGTTCCATAAAAGCACATAAAACCAAAATTCAAGATGTTTTAATATTTAATAAGTTTAACATTGTTCTCAAACCAGGGTATTCAACCAAATAATAGCTAGAAGCAACTACCTACTATCTTTTCATCCGATCTGTGAATGTACAATGTACATATATATATACATATGAATGTATATTAAACTTTCCACGATACGTATATATGAACTAAACTGTAATATGAACTAAACTGCAATTCATCTTAAGAGTAAACAAGATGTAAACATTAAGATACACATGCTCAAACAGACATATTCTCTCGTACATTTATATACGAGTACATAACTCATGCACACATTCAAATTCATTTAATGTAATTATATTGATATTAATATAAAAATGTATTATATTCTCATTCGCCTTAAGCATTAAATTGCTACATATATATATATATATATATATATATATATATATATATATATATATATATATATATATATATATATATATATATATATATATATATATATATATATATATATATATATATATATATATATATATACATATATATATATATATATATATTTATATATATATACATATATATACATATATATATATATATATATATATATATATATATATATATATATATATATATATATATATATATATATATATATATGTATATATATGTATATATATGTAAATATATATATATATATATATATATATATGTATATATATATATATATATATATATATATATATATATATATATATATATATATATATATATATTTATGTTGCATGTATATGGATGTTGCTGATGCTGTGTGATCTCTATTGGATGTTTCCATGTTTTTGCCATTTTTAATTTCAGATTTACGAGTCTTGTCTTAACAGAAGATATAGCATAATTGGAAACACAATGAAATTTTAATTTTTTATATTATAGTGTGTTCTAAAACAGTATTTCTCAAACTTTATCACATTGCGCCCAATTTCTTGAAATACAGAGAATAATTATAACAATTAATCATCGTCATCCGAGAGAAAATATTGATGATTTGATGGAAGTTCGTTACAACGAATTTTGTATAAAGATTTGGGTTTACGATATTCTCCAAATTTCCAATTCCAAAATAACAATGCAACCAAAAATTGTCACTGTTGGTTGTAGTTTTTGAGCCTTTGAACAATATTTCCTTGAAAATGCCAAAGGATATTGGCATCAGTTAAACGATATGAACTTGGAAAACATGTGGTTGCAGCTTGTAACGAAACGCTCATTAACAGCGCGTTGGACGCTGCTGTAATGAAACGCTTGTTAACAGAATCTCCATATGACTTTATGGTGGCTGCAGCACGTTTGCCAACTAGATATCAGCGGATTGGGGAGGTTCTTTGCCACCAGTCACAAGGAGCTTGAAAGTGCTGCTGATTGTTGAAATATCGCGGCCAAAGCAAGGATCAAAAATTAATTATACGAAGTACGGTATGATTTGAATAGTACGGAACATAATTAAACAGGACGGCACTGAATAAATTAATAAATAACAGATGTTTAATCACAGCTCACTAATGCATACGCATATACATACCTGGGTACGTGTGTGTGTGTGGTTTTCGATGGTATAACCACGGCATCCCACCCTACCGTTGCATACCCCATGCGACATTCTGGGTATGTCCCTAACTTGGGCTCGTGCTGAGTATCACTGCATCACTAATTCACTTAGATCATCACTATACACATTTTTACTCAATTAATAAAATGAATTTATAAGAACACTGAATTTCATTGATTAATATTAAACAACTCGGAATCTAAACGAATCAACCAACTTCGGATCGACAACATTGAAATTCAACGGATACTAAAAATTTTTCTTGAAACATTCACAAACTGTTATCACAATATGTATCTATATTTTTTTTTTGTAACGGTAATAAATTTAAATTAACTATACATAAATCACTTAATTAAATAGTTTAATAAATATATAGAACACATGCAGAACCGGTTCGCTTCCCTTAATGATAATTTTTTTTTATATATAATATCTAATGAAATTATTAATAATTAAGAAACCTAGTATGTAATAAAATAATATAGTTTAAGAAATCATAATTTAAGTATAGAAATAAATAATAGTATTTAAATAAATAATATAAGTAAACATAATTTAGTATATGTATTAAAACATAATTTAGTATATGTATATAAACATAATTTAGTATATGTATATAAACATAATTTAGTATATGTATATAAATATATTTTCGTGTAAAAAGTTAATCACTTAGCTTAATAATTTTTATAGATGCAAAATGCTGCAGATTTGATCCATAAGCGTGACGTATAATCATAATAATGCATAAATGGTCCTCAAAAACCGTTGCAAGCAATAACAGTTGTAAATCCAAAACGATCTTGTAATTTGTTTTTGTTTCCGCGGCGTCTAAATTTAAGCTTAGCTTCCACGAAAATCGCGGAAAAGCCGTGTGGCGACTAGCTATGCTTATTTATTTTATTCGATCGTCCAACACACTTATAAGGCAGCAGATTATGGATTTATCCTTTATTTTAAAATGAAAACACAAATAACATACTATACCACTATAGCCAAATGAATTATCAAATAAATTTACCTTTTTAAAGACAATCAAAGATTGTTATAAAGATGTGATGAAATTCCGTGATTTCGTATAAAATTTATGTTTTATTTTATGTTTTTAATTTATGTTTTTCGTCGCCACACTTTTTATCGACACTGTTTCAATGCGAATGATCATGTCCAAACGCTAAATCAAGAATGATGTGTCGTCAAAAAAAAACAAGTTAATAATTTTTATAATTGTTATTGCTTGCAGAGAAAGAGCGTAGGAGAAAAACCGGAATTAGCATATACAATCAATAAATCAGCATTGTGTACCAATAAACATTATACTTTACAGGTTGTGTAGAGTTCAAAGAAAATTCAAATTAGGTAAAGTTACCGTCACACTGCACAAAAATATTTATAAATGTTTAAAACTGTTTCAATGAAATTCATATAGAGCGATATTTCCTTATGATTTAAGTCTAATGGATAATCAGTAACAAGAAAATTGTTACAATCGTGGGGCAGTCCCACACCCATGAGAAGGTCTCAAAGGCCGGGCAATAAAAACACATTCTCAATTATTAGGTGTTAAATTCCATTAAATTAACTTACAATTATGAAACAATTCTGGTATATAAACAAATACTAGTTATTATTAGAAATAAATTATTAAGATTCATTTTTTTTTTGTTAATTCAAATTTGATAACAAGTTGAATGTTATCGAATGTCTTTGCAATGATAATGACCAATTATGGTGCCTGATTCGTTTTGAACTTCATAAATCACTGTGCCAATTCGACGAGAAATAATAGCTTTGATAAACTTGGGAGCAAGTTTACTCGATATATTTGCGGCCGCATTACTTTGAACGAAATTTCTTACGTAAACTGTTTGTCCGGAAAAAAATTCACGTGGTCGACACCGCAAATTATAGGTGGACTCATGGTTTTGATGAGCTAATTTGAGATTTCGTATTATTGAATTGTGGGCAGAGGATAAACGATCAGATGGATTACATAGCATGATATTTCGGTCTCCAAGGGAATCCAGTTTTCGTAACAAAGTATAGTTGGTACCATGGGTGATCTTATGTTGACCAAAAACAAGGAAGTGTGGTGAGTATCGTGTTGATGTATGAACTACATTACGCAGTGCACCTGCGATTTCATTCAGATGAGAGTCCCAACTTTTATGATCCTCCTTTATGTACGATCTTATAGCGGCTAATATAGATCTGTTTACCCTCTCAGACGCATTGGCTTGAGGGGAATATTTCGCTGTGAACTCATGCTGAACACCATATTTCGCTAACAACTCAGCTAAAAGGACAGAGCGAAATTGCGGGCCATTATCCGAAAAAATTGACTCGGGTACTCCATACAGGTGGAATATATTATTTTCTAGAAACTCTGTTAATTTGATTGCGGTCGCAGATCGCATAGGTTCCAAAATCGGAAATCGGGTGTATTGATCAAGAACAATTAATAAATATGCATTTCCACGTTTAGTACGAGGATATGGACCCAGAAAATCGACGAAAATACGTTGAAAAGGACGAAGTATTTCAACATATTTTCCCATTGGTGGCTTGGTAGAAAAGTTTAGTGCCTTACTAGATTTGCATACATTACAAGAGTTAATATAATTATGCACTTGAGTATTCATCCCGTTCCAGTAAAAATATCTTTTTATTAGCTCCAGTGTTTTAGCGATCCCTTGATGAGACGCTGAAGGAGGGATATGAGCCATTTCAATTAGAGAATTTGTTAGGCTAGTCGGTACAACGAGCTTCCAACTTGGAATATCTGAAAGATCGCCATTATCAGATAATTGAATAAATATTTTGCCGTCATCTATTTTGAAATTGGTTTTGACTAGAGAATTATTTTGGAGAGCTTTAATTTTTGCGACATATTCTGATTCCATAAATGCAGGAGATTTTAAATCGATATGGAGAGGACTTTCTGATAAATTCATAGCATCTACGTGAATCCTAGAAAGACAATCTGGTACAACATTAAGTGACCCCTTCCGATATTCTATAGTGAATTTAAACGATTGCAACTTAAGAGACCATCTTGCCAATCGACCAGTCAGATCTTTTTGATCCATTAACCACTTTAAACTGGAATGGTCAGTAATTATGGTAAACGGAAAACCCTCTATGTAGGGTCTGAATTTTTTTACGCTCATCACGGCTGCAAGACATTCTAGCTCCGTTATGCTATAATTACGCTGCGCTTTATTCAGCTTATATGACATGAACGCGATTGGGTGTTCTTCATGATTGCGTTTTTGAAATAATACACTTCCTATTCCTGTACTACTTGCGTCACACTGAATGTAGAATGGTTCGGAGTAATCTGCGTTAATTAAAACCGGTGCTGAAATTAGGGCTTGTTTCAGGGATTCGAACGCTGATTGAGCTTGTTCGTTCCACATAAACTTGCTCTTCTTTTTGAGGAGGTCACTAATTGGTGCGGAAATAGTGGAATAATTAAGTATAAACCGCCTGTACCAACCAGTCATCCCCAGGAATCTTCGAACTTGCTTGGTGGTGCGAGGAATAGGATAATCGGCTATGGCTTGCACTTTCGAGGGGTCCGTTCTTAATGATCCATTGCCAACTACATAACCAAGATATTTGGTTTCTTTCAGCAAAAATTTGCTTTTCTCCACATTGATGGTTAAATTAGCTGCGGACAGTAATCTAGCCACCTCAGATAATAACGACAGATGTTCCTCAAATGTAGCAGAAACTACAAGGAGATCGTCTAGATACACAAATACTCGATCATGTAGATGGAATGGTATCACTTTATGCATTAATCTGCACATAGTTTGGGGCGCATTGCATAGCCCAAACGGCATAACGGTGAACTGATATAGTGGACGACCTGGCACTGTAAAGGCTGTCTTATCCCTAGACCCTTGATCTAGTGGCACTTGCCAAAAGGCATCTTTCAAATCAATAGTGCTGATGAATCGTGTTTGATCTAGACGGCTAAGCATTCCATCAATCAAAGGCAAGGGATAAGCATCCGGCACAGTAACCAGGTTCACCTTGCGAGCGTCAAGACATAGACGACTTTTCCCATTTGCTCGTTTAACCACAGTCACTGGGGATGACCAGGAGCTTGCGCTCTCCTCAATGACGCCAAGCGCAAGCATCCTATCCAATTCTTGATAGATATCTTTTTGGACAGCTGGTGAGACAGGATAGTGTCGTTGTTTTAATGGTGGAGAATTACCAACGTCGATTTTATGCGATAAGACAGATGTTCTACCCAATCCAAGTTTTTCACAAGATGGAAAACGATTTATTATTTCATTTAACTGGGTTTGTTGTTGTGTAGAAAGTTCATGCCTTTCGGGATCATTACAAGTGGCCGATATTTCATTAACAGATTTTCTTGACTGAATAATCATAGGAACGAGACCAAATGCGGACCAAAAATCAATCCCAAGATAAAGAGTTTGGGAGAGTCCGGGTGCAATATGTAAACGAAGGCGTTTCGTTCTACCGAGATAGGAAACAACTGCAGTCGTATAGCCAAGAACTTGCTGCGACTCGCCACTAGCGGTAGATAATGACATGTTAAGGTAATGAATTTTGAAATTTTTATTTCGAAGGAGTTCTTCGGAACCGGAACCTAATACAGATATATTTGCTCCACTGTCGAGCAATCCCCTGTAAGGTATACCATTGATTAATACATTTGCATATGGCCTTGAGTCCTCCGTAGTTTGAATGGTTGTTTCGGATACCTGCTTTCTAAGCGTTTTACGAAATTGAAAATATTTTAAGTTTCGGTTTAGTCTCGAAGTGTATTTAGAGGTAGTCTGTGTGCACTGAGACACGAAGGTAGGTGGTGAGTAGGTTTTAGACTTATTCATTCTTTCGAAGTGGTTTGAGGATCCAGCTCGGGATTCATTGACACTTCTTGGATATTCGGTCTGGGTGTTGCGGTTATTTGAGAATGGGATCTCAGAACCCCAGAGTATCTGACATCCCTCTTCAAGTTTTCCTTCTGTAGTTTACAATTTTGACATTGCGGTTTAAAAACGTTACGAGCTCCACAACCAAAGCAGAATCTATTGCGGATAAGAGATGTACAATCTTTATAAAAATGTTCGGGAGATGCACAATTCCAACAAGCTTTCGACGGTGTTGTATGACGCAAGTTATTTAAATGATTCTGAGCGGAAATAGGTGGAATATTTTTGGCGCAGGAAATACTACATACGTTGGTAGGATGTCCAGACAGCTCAGAAAAATCAGAATATAGAGTTTCCTCATGACCAAAATCTCCAACCACTCCAAGTTCGTTGACGTGGCCTCTATGGTGTTGCTGGTGAATAACTTCAGGGTTCCAACCAATTCTCAGCCATGTATCTTCAATTGCTACGCATTTATTAACTAAACTAGACACTTCCGTAAATGTTTGGCCTGCCAAGGATACCTGCAAACCTCCTCGCATATTACGAATTAGTAAATATATCAGTTCTAGTTCTGACAGGGGTGTCTGCAATGCGAGAGCCATACTCATAATGCTATGATAAAAATCTAGAAAATTTTCTTTCTTAGGATCTTGTTTCCGATTACCTAAAGCCTGTCGAACATCGTTATCTGTACGTCTGGTTCGGAACCGTCGTACCATGGCTTCCCGTAAGTCTGACCAACTAACATCTCCACGGTGCTCACGGTAGTCCCAATACCAGTGAAGGGCTTTATCCTTTAACAAAACACTGAAATTGTCAGCGAGACGTACACGACTAATCCCGTTTGTTGAAGCCATGCACTCAACTCGATAGAGAAATCTCTCTACTGGAATTTCCTGTCGCTGGTCTCCAGAAAAGTGTATTTTCCAATTATACATTTTAAGGTTCTCTTTACTATCGGGAGATTGATTTGGAATGAACTGCAAATTTGCATTAGGATTATCCGAAATATTAGATTGGTAAAATTTTTGATTATCAGGATTTGGTACCAGCGTTGAAAAATTTAATTTCGAAGAAGCGGGCTTGCTAAAATGCTCTGATTGATTATTAAATTCTGAATATTGATTTGAAGATAGCTGATTTGGGAGATTAATTTTTTTCAAAAATTGATCTAACATCAGATTCACTTGTTCTTCTACTGATAAACCAGAAGCTTTCTCTTCGGATGAAGTTGGGTGTTTAGAAGAACCAGCAACGGGCTGTTCCTCTTGTTGTCTCTGGACATGACTTTGGTCATTAGAGTCCCTTGGTACATTTAAATCTATATTTTCATCCTCTTCGGAGGATAATCTGTCTACTGACTGATCAGAGAAGTGATTTTCTAGATCCACGAATGCTTCTCGGAATGATGTTTCCAGAGTGTTATTTGGATTCGCCTCAGACCTTATTTCCTCAAAACATTTTAATAGTTTGTCACAGGTGTTCAGTAATTTAATAGCCGTAGCTGAAGCAGATTTGGATGGGCGTATTCTACTTAACCGACCGGTAACATGAAGTAAAGTGGTCTTTAGCTCATTTAATTTAACTAGCTTTACCTTATCTGGCAGTTCCAGAAATTTTTCCAACTCAAATTGAATAAATTTTAACTTATTTGCACAAAAATTAGTTTCTCTTTTTGGAAACTTGAGGGCTAAATTATGGGCTTGCGTGGGTGTCTCACTAGGATTTTCTAATTCACGATTAAAATGTTCCTGTAATTTTTGTATTTTAAGAGAGACACTTCCAGTGATATTACGAATTAGGCATTCAACACCTATTTCGTCGCAATCTAAATGCAAAGCATTCATTTTAAATTTATCTAATTTCAATTATTATTAATTTTATTTTTATTTTTTTATTTTTATTTTTTTTTTTTTTTTTTTTTGATTTCTTAAAATAACTAACCGTTACCATAAATGAAATTAGAAATAATGTAGGAATTCGAAACAAAAAAAAATAATATAAGATTATAATTTAGACTATATCAAAAATCGAAATAAATATTTAATTCAAACAATTGACAGATAAATATTAGCTTAGCAGTGACTCAGCACGAACCATACTAATGCAGTTGTGGCTGTGACAAAATAATAAAATTATTTTAAAAAAAACTATGTTCCGTATGTTAGGGTTGGATTTCTATAAACAGTAACATTTACCTTGAGATTCTGAATTCTAAAGATGACAAAGCATCAACGTCAAAACGGATTTCAAATCAATAAATGTTTTTGAAACAAACTGGATTATACACTTCGCAATATTGTACAGTAAAATCTAACTTAACAGTGAAATACTCTTCAAGCAGCAAAATGTATATCCACACTATTTAGCCAGAAACTATATAACATTTCCAAAGTGAATGCTTTAGATAGCTAAAAATCGAATGTTGACATAGCAACGAACGCTTTCAAAGAAAACGGAAATTAGCCTAACATTCACGTACTAGTGGGTTTATGAGATACTAAGTCTTACCAAACATTGATATTCAACGCCGAAGCGGATGTACAACGCGAAGACTGTGATCACATAATAAAAATAATATTGGTTTATTAAGACGAAATTTGAATTGATTACTGTATCTACTTTAATTAATTAAGTATATCAAACCGTATAGAAGCGTAATCTAATAGAAATAATTAATTTGATTAAATTATTATTAAACATAAATGAATTGAATACTTGAGTTTAGCTGACGATATTTGTTGCTGTAATTAATAAGATGTTACAAAAAAAACAGTTTATACGGTTAAACCGTTAGCCAATGTTGTTTAGGCCGTTAGCCAATGTTTGTTTGGGCGCCACTGTAACGAAACGCTCATTAACAGCGCGTTGGACGCTGCTGTAATGAAACGCTTGTTAACAGAATCTCCATATGACTTTATGGTGGCTGCAGCACGTTTGCCAACTAGATATCAGCGGATTGGGGAGGTTCTTTGCCACCAGTCACAAGGAGCTTGAAAGTGCTGCTGATTGTTGAAATATCGCGGCCAAAGCAAGGATCAAAAATTAATTATACGAAGTACGGTATGATTTGAATAGTACGGAACATAATTAAACAGGACGGCACTGAATAAATTAATAAATAACAGATGTTTAATCACAGCTCACTAATGCATACGCATATACATACCTGGGTACGTGTGTGTGTGTGGTTTTCGATGGTATAACCACGGCATCCCACCCTACCGTTGCATACCCCATGCGACATTCTGGGTATGTCCCTAACTTGGGCTCGTGCTGAGTATCACTGCATCACTAATTCACTTAGATCATCACTATACACATTTTTACTCAATTAATAAAATGAATTTATAAGAACACTGAATTTCATTGATTAATATTAAACAACTCGGAATCTAAACGAATCAACCAACTTCGGATCGACAACATTGAAATTCAACGGATACTAAAAATTTTTCTTGAAACATTCACAAACTGTTATCACAATATGTATCTATATTTTTTTTTTGTAACGGTAATAAATTTAAATTAACTATACATAAATCACTTAATTAAATAGTTTAATAAATATATAGAACACATGCAGAACCGGTTCGCTTCCCTTAATGATAATTTTTTTTTATATATAATATCTAATGAAATTATTAATAATTAAGAAACCTAGTATGTAATAAAATAATATAGTTTAAGAAATCATAATTTAAGTATAGAAATAAATAATAGTATTTAAATAAATAATATAAGTAAACATAATTTAGTATATGTATTAAAACATAATTTAGTATATGTATATAAACATAATTTAGTATATGTATATAAACATAATTTAGTATATGTATATAAATATATTTTCGTGTAAAAAGTTAATCACTTAGCTTAATAATTTTTATAGATGCAAAATGCTGCAGATTTGATCCATAAGCGTGACGTATAATCATAATAATGCATAAATGGTCCTCAAAAACCGTTGCAAGCAATAACAGTTGTAAATCCAAAACGATCTTGTAATTTGTTTTTGTTTCCGCGGCGTCTAAATTTAAGCTTAGCTTCCACGAAAATCGCGGAAAAGCCGTGTGGCGACTAGCTATGCTTATTTATTTTATTCGATCGTCCAACACACTTATAAGGCAGCAGATTATGGATTTATCCTTTATTTTAAAATGAAAACACAAATAACATACTATACCACTATAGCCAAATGAATTATCAAATAAATTTACCTTTTTAAAGACAATCAAAGATTGTTATAAAGATGTGATGAAATTCCGTGATTTCGTATAAAATTTATGTTTTATTTTATGTTTTTAATTTATGTTTTTCGTCGCCACACTTTTTATCGACACTGTTTCAATGCGAATGATCATGTCCAAACGCTAAATCAAGAATGATGTGTCGTCAAAAAAAAACAAGTTAATAATTTTTATAATTGTTATTGCTTGCAGAGAAAGAGCGTAGGAGAAAAACCGGAATTAGCATATACAATCAATAAATCAGCATTGTGTACCAATAAACATTATACTTTACAGGTTGTGTAGAGTTCAAAGAAAATTCAAATTAGGTAAAGTTACCGTCACACTGCACAAAAATATTTATAAATGTTTAAAACTGTTTCAATGAAATTCATATAGAGCGATATTTCCTTATGATTTAAGTCTAATGGATAATCAGTAACAAGAAAATTGTTACAAGCTAAATTATGATACTTGGTATTATTGCAGGAAAAGTTCTTCGACCGCGTAATATCTCAACGTTGAAATGCGAATTGGCGGCGATCAATTTCAGGGGTGTTGTAATTTAAGTTAATTTATTTTATTCTCTTAACCAAATACAAAATTAACAAATATTATTATTTATTAAGTAAATACAAACATAAAGAATATAGCCACGAAAAAAGCAAATTATTTTGCAAACATAAACCCAACACCTTTAATTTCGAATACCCAATCGGCCCTATGTATGACGACACAAAGTACATATTACCATAATTATATCATTGTTCATAAACATAAATATTCTTTAAATAAAACTTGTTTTTTTATTGTTTTAAAATTTCAGTTCTTGTTGCTCCGGAAAAGATGGAAATTGAGCAGCTTTATAGAAACTAGTTATATATAATTCCGTCCAAAGATCTTAAATAAAAATCCACGATTTTTGAAAACAATCGCATAAAAAATATATTTCTAGGTTGTATCATTGGTTAGTTTTTGACAAAATATTTCTGTTGTGTAGGGCCTAATGTTTCTATTCTTATTAAAAAGTTGTTATATACAATAGTTTTATTATAGTTTATAGTAAACTATATATCAATATAATACATACAAACCTAATTTTAATTTAATTTCGTTTTATCACTTTCAAGGAATTGAATTCAAATTAAAGAGAACTCTGAATAAAATTTGAGTACTTACGCTTCCTTTAAATTTAGATTCAGCTTTAAACCATGATTATTTTAATAAAATGCTTTGTCAGGAGCATTTGAGTAAAGACATAACTATAATCACTTTTAAATTAATATTTTAAATTCTATATGCATGTACTGGATTCTCCAAAAATACAGCGACCAGTATTACTCTATATATGTACATCTGCTGACACTTACATTTAAAATATTTGGTTTAGTAATTTTTTAAGTGCAGTTTATATTCGATATATCAATAATGCTCCTTTTTGGTGAAGTTTGGCGTATCCCAAAAGAGCTCGGCATACGGTTTGTAAAGCACTGTAATCTAAAACTCAAAATTATTTTCACTTTTAAATCGAAAATTATTTCAAGCTGTTAAATTATTGTAAAATGTTTTTTTTTGTTTTTATAATGTTGTGTAAAATAATTAATTAGCATTTTTTTCTGGTAAATTTGGAAAAATTGTTTTCACCGCGGGAAATAAAATGGTAATTATTTTGATTTTAACACTTTTAAGTGGTTTTTGGTATGTATGTACATACAAACATACAAATTAATCAATCTTTATATGTAGGTATGTTTCAGGAAAATCTATAATCAAATTCACATCATTATATTTAATCACCTGAATACAGATTATATTAAAAATCTATTCGGTTCAGTGACAGTTTTTGCTATATTTCCGATTTATTATTATATCTACTTCGTTTTTATTTCTCTTGCTATATACACTAAAATCAAAAGAAAAACTGTAGAATAATAAAAAAATAACAGATGGGAAATATTCCAACGAAATAATATATTTTCCACAATACATAGATACTTATTTATCAACTTCATTCATAAATATACATATATAACAGAATTTCAAAATATACAAATAATTTTCAGTTTCGATTAATCGACTTGTATTTTTTTAACACTTTGAACGCTCGGAATTACCGATATTTTTGTAGAGGTTCGTCATGCTCAATGAAGCATTAATTTTAAATTTGTGTTTATATATTTCATGGTTACTATACCCAAGTACCAACTGAATTTGATTTAATCAAATGATGTCTTACTAAATATTTATAAGATTTATTATATTATCGAAAATAAAATTCATCGTAGGCTGTGTGCTTGACAATATTTCACTAACTTTATATAAAAGCTTCTCAAAATTTATTAACAGTAATACATTTTTACATTAAAACTTTATCATTTAATTTTCTTAATTTTGAACTCTTTCTTTTTGGAATAAATTTTCCTAAATTCAACCCATTTTTCGTATACTATAACCCCAGCTCTATTTTAGAAATACATATTTAGAATACTTGTGCCATTGAACGTGTTTTTAAGATTTGTATTATATTTGTTGATATAAAAATAAGCACTTAATGTAAATCATGATATCCCACGCACATTTTCCTAGACCCGACTACAGAGATGCCTGTATAGTTACATATATGTATAATTCTATATAATATACAAATATATAAAATCTTATTAATCAATCACAGTATAGTGACAGTTAACCTATTATATTGGAGGTTATATAAAACGATATAAACTGATACAAATTTTTATCAATCAATCTTTATATTTAATCAGCACTGAAACAATAATTATTTTGTGTATACACAATATATTATTATAGCTTATTGTTTTGTTTTAAGTAAATTAAAGTTTTCACAGAAAACTTTTCTTGTTTTCTGAGAAAACTTAAATTAAATTACAGTTAAATTCCCGGTTTTAAGCCTTTAACGCCATTCGGATAAACTGTATTTGCATTGTTTCATCGAGCATCAAATTCGAGAACTAGAATTTTTATTTTTTGAAAATTGGCGACATAATTAACGACAACGTACATAACTTATACTTTAATTAGTCATGATTTAGTCTATTTCATAGACTCACTGGTAAAAACTATATACGTGTAAAGGTTAAAATGGTTTCAGTCATATAACTATTAATTATAATTATAAGGACTATAAAAGTCGTACATCTTCTGAATTAAGTCAGCCTCATATAAAATTACAATAATTCTATAGACGTAATAATTTAAATTGATAGATGATAGGATGCTACATATTACATATATAGACTTGCTATATCCAACCTACAAAATAATATCATTTTCATCAGGCCAAAAAAATATTGGACTTTGATTTAAATAAATATTTGTCATTTAGTTTTTACTTAAGACACGTAAAAAATATACAAAACGTCGTACTTTTATGAATTTAAATTTGTCATTAATTTGATCAATTTTAAAACTTGATGAGTTTTTATATAAATCCTCACCAATCTATATAAAAATTATTATTGTATTTAACCGATACTTAATATTTCTATTACATTACAGTAAAATATTTCTGCGTAAAAAATATGGAAAACAAAGATCAAAGTACCAACTTTCTCAGAATTTCCATTCCATACAAAACTCACCGAAATAAAACCATTTTTAAACGAATATATAGTAGGTTTAAAGTGTCAACAACAAACCATGCCCTACCGCAGTCCACAAATAAAAGATTATATCCTATTAAATTTTAATCCCGAGATTTATATAAATAAATGACACAATTTTTCGTCTATTTCAGATAACCACCACAATCATAAAGAAAAAGTGGCGCGATCTAGAAGGTAAAAACATCAAAAATTCAAACATGAAAAGCATAAAAATTTAAATTAAATTTTCAACTTTCCTATTTAAAAATTTAATGTATGTGCCTACATGTTTTTATTTTCCTGGAAATTATCTTGTTGCTTGTCTCCTTTATCTATTTACATACATATGTTCATATATTATATGAATACTTTGTTGAATAAAAATATTGGTATTGTACACCACTTTAAGCTTTTGTTGGTAATTTTTAATAGCTAGGTTTCAGTTAAATTAATAAATCAAAGTAAAATGTACTGTATTTAAATCTCTATTTATACACAATTAAATAATTCGATGCAATGATAATTAGAGATTATGACACACGACTGTTATCTTAAAAATGTGTATATACAAATTAAAGTACTATGTACTGGAGAAAATTTTGAAACTTGACATCTGTGCTCATGTTGCGTTGAGAAGACGCATACAAATATTCTTAAATCATAAATCATATACAAAATATATTAATTTATGATTAAAAATTTCAGCACCCGGGTATAACAATATTGAATTTGGTGTAACATTTTGAACTGAAGTTTAAAAATTATATTTAGAAATTTCAAAATCCATACAAATTACGTGAGCTTTTGCACAATCTGAAAATCTCTCATAAAAATATATTATATTAAAAAAGCAATTTAATAAAACAAACAATTTATATCAATTTTAAAGAAAACATGATTGATAACCTGTACTCAAGAAATAGAATTGAAAATCTATAAGAAAGAACATAAACTTGTATCTGTATTAGGTCTAGCATATTTACATACATATGTGTATGTCTAAAAATAACGTATTTGAAATGATCCATTTATATGATAAAATATCACAAATTTAACCATCTTCGAATAAATACACACATACGTATGTATATATGTATATTGTAAGATTTTAATCTTTTTATTAGCCAATAAATAAATTATTTACTTTGACAACGGGATTATTACATAAAATCTCTCTTATGTATGATTCACAATATAACATAAACAGACATATTATATATTGATTCATCCTTTCGAACTCCTCGTATTTATATAATATTCAAATTGCGCTATGTCATTCAAAATTCATATTATATATCAAACACAGAACATAGCGTCACATTTCTTTAAAGAATTGTTATCGATGTTACACGTTGCATTCATATCCAGACCAAAACCTTTAAAACAAAATGTTAATGACATTTATCGATACTTTATCACCTTAATCAATTCAAAATACTAAAAAAAAACGTCATAAATCTACATCATACTAAGTGAGCTTTTATTATTGTATTTGATTGATTGGATGGATAAAATGAAACGACAACAACAAACAAGAGGGAACCAGGACACAAGATAATAATTGTAGCACAACAAAATGTCAAATACATACTAGAGATGCCAATAGATAAGCGGGATTTCTAAATTATTCTAGATTAATGTTCTAAAATTTTTAAATTACCTTTTAATATTTAATTTTATAGAATTTATATTTTAGTTATATGTGTATAGAGATGATTTTTTGCTTGATGGAAAATTCTGAGCATCCAAATTTTACATGAAAAATAAAAAAATACACTTTACTCTGTTACACTAAAATATAAAAAAAACACAATTTTTTTATTTTCACAAGAAACTCACATAAATTTTTTTATATTGGAGCTTTTTTACTTATATTTTAATTTAATTTAATTTATTATTTTGCAAATCACTAAAAAAAACGCTTCTTAATTTTTTCCACAACTTTTTCACTAAATTAAAATATTTTGATTTATTTAGTTAAATAAATATTCCGATTATGTTTAGATTAATAATTTTATTTTTTAGATTAAAAACTAAAAACAGAAAAATAAAAACGTAAAAACTACAATCAGATGTACACATCAATTCATACTGTGTGTGCGAGACGTATTGCAGATTGTCTAATCATTGGGTGGTATGTTGTTTCTTCTTCGTGTTTAACTTATTTTCCTTATTTTTCTTCGAGTGTGTGTTATACAAATGAAAAATACAATTTCAAAAAAAAAAATATATATAATAATAAACTAGAAAAATTATACAGGGTATTTAATAATTTTGAGAGCTTTTTCTGTATATATGTACAATGAAAACACACAAACACTGAATGAATAATTCCAGCAAAAAAATTCTTTTATTTTGATGTAATTTTCCGTTTCGTTTTTCTATGTTTTTTTGTGCCACACAACAAACACAAAATTAGAGCAAGAAGAGCATTTTTTATTGTATTTTAATTTTCCCCAAGAGCTTTTTCGTATTTATAATTTTATTTTTACTTAAATTAAAATTCGATTAAATTAAATAACTTTTGTTTTAATTTTAATTTGTAGTTGCCAAAATTCGTTAGTTCGTTACAACATTATCTTTTCCAATAAAAAAAGGAAAAAAATAGAAGGAGTGTGTATAAGAAAATAGAAGATAAGAAAAAAAATTTAGTAAAGCATTTTTATTTTTGTATTTTTTATATTTTTATAGAGTACCTTAAGGAAAACCCTGAAGCATGGCGTCTACGCCCGAAACATACGCAAGCGCTTTTTTATTTGCAAAAAAAAATGTTAAACGAGAAAAAAGCGAAAAACGTACAATAGGAATGGTATCGTATACACAGAATAAAAAAGGAGAATAGATTGTGAAAGCCAAAAACTTTATAATTTTATTGTGATTCAATTTGTGCGGATAGATATTTCAGAGCTTTTCCGACAATTTAATTTTTTGGGCGCCTTGGGTGCAAAGTAAGCCCAGGTTTATTATGAAATTTAATAGTTTAATCAATATCGAAATTGTATTTAAATCATTATGATATATTTTGAGAGCTTTTTCATGAAATTTGTTATTTATTGGATGGCGCGAAATGGAAAACACCTGCACTAAATGTTCAGAAAAATTAAATTCAGAAGTGAATAATATTTATTGAGTAATCAACAAAATAGACAAACAAGTTGTGATTTATCAGAAAAATGTACATATCAACCTAAACCCCACCAATAAATAAATAAAATATAACTCGCGCCTTAATGTCGTGCTTCCTAGATCATCATCAGCACCTCGTAAAAATTGTCTTTTTTCTCGAAAAATAAAGCTCTATAATAAAAAAGTTGTCCAACTTTCACACACATTCTTATTATAATAAGCATCTCTTTTAATTTGAATACACTATCGTCTTTGAAAAAAGACAAAACGATATCATATGGAGATTCAAATTAAAAAAAAATAAAATTTATTCCCCAGTAGAAACGCAGCATCTTCTATCCTTTACTCCCATGCATTTGGAGAAGGAAAAATTCACTTTCTATTCCATATCGATCTCGTTTTCAATGTGAAAATACAGAAAAGCTCGACCAACAGAAAGTCATCTTTTTTCCACGAGATATATTTTTAGTTGGATGAAAAATGATTATTGAACCTCTTTTATTCTATTTTACTGTTGTGCTATTTTTTTTTTTTGTATTCTTGTATTTTAAGTTAAAGAGGTCAAGTTAGTTGTGTGAGAGTAACATACAAAAGATGAAAATAAAAAAATAAAACGCAGAAATGAAAAACAAACAATAAATTTAATGTTATGGTTGAGATTTTCCAACATCATATCATATGAGCTTTTGTATTATTTGGTCCTAGTTTTTCAATTGTTGTACATATATGTATGTATTCATATATACCAAACTAACTAACATTTTAAAAAAGAGAATAAAAATATTGTTGGTGGTAACTATATATAATATACACTTATTTGTAGTTTTTAGGAGAGAAAATAAATGCTTAACACATAAACATATGATAGTTTTTGGTTGGCTGCATAGTAGTTTTTTGCTGGTAGTTTCAGTTTCTAGGTCGAATAAAACAGAATATAATATGTATATGGATGGATCGCTAATTGGGTTAGGCTACGATGAATAAGAATTCATATCTGGGCTAGACGTATATTTATTAAGAAACGCAATAGAAAATAAATTACATAATTTTTCTACCCAGCTAGCTAAACGTTGGCGCGTATCTAGTTCAAGGCTATAATTAAACTAGGGCATGTTATACAAAAAAAAATAGAATACTGCACAACCAACAGTTTACAATAAATTTTGTCCTTCTCGATTTTTTTTCTATAAATTTAATCATATACATATTAGAATTTGATCTCTTCTCTAAAGTGTCACTCAAATTCGCACTTCAAATCAATCAAAATCATACACTCACACGCACACACACACACACATACATACACACACACACAAATTTATCTAAATGATAAACGTTAACTGTACGTGATTGATATACTTTCATATCGGATCACGGTCGGAACTAGATGCCTCGTACTCATACCTTAAATAAAATCCGGCACACACTAAATATATTTTCTTAAGGTAACCGTAACATTATATTTTCTATATATCCAATGCGACACACAAACGAAACGATGATGATGAAAGTTTATGAATGCTTTGAAAAGGAAAAATGGAAAATGTTAACAGAATATTCTAAGTTGCGTAGTAGGTTACACTAACGTCCTCGTATATACATATGTACATATGTATTATATATTGCGAGAAACGAAAAAATTGGTTTTGGAACTTTTCATTTTAACAATGAAAAGATAAAAAGGAGCAAAAAGAAAAATTAAATTAAGACAGATAATATGGAATGAAGTAAATGAAAATGTTTACGGTGGCATTAACATTTAGTATTATTTATGCTTGTGGTTGAGCTTTTATTCCCTATTGAAGTATATTTCGTAATTATTTCTAAGACTATCCATATATAGTACACAACACATACATATGTAACAAATCGAATTTCCAACATTTGCTTTCATATTTCATAGTTGTTGAGAAAATTTCTGTTTCGTTTAAATTTGCTCTATATACATATGTTTGCTAATAAGAAATGGACCTGATAATAAATGCATAGAATTAGAGATAACAACAGTAAAATTTCGAAATTATTCATGGTTTATAAATATTTTGTAAGACAAAAGCTTCTATAGTTATTTGTCATACTACTCTGTCCAAATTAGAACTTAATTTAATAGCATACCTTACCAAGAAGCTAAATATGAGAGATAATTTATGATAGATTATCGTAACTATGTGACCTATGTCTATGCGATAGACACCTATTACTTTTATTTTCATATCGTCATCAATAATTTAAGGTAACTATTTACATACAATTGATGATTAGAATATTTCAAATAAAAACCCAACTCAAAGATTATTAAGTCACGAATTAGCCTAATACTTTATAACAATACAAAACAACACATTCCACGTTTAACGAAGTATATCTTTATTAAAAATTATAAAAGTAAAGATTAAAGAAATGATTGAAGTTCCTTTTCTCCTTTCGGCAATTGAAAAAGCATATGACGGTAAGACATAACACCTTAAATTACTAATACATATACCTGAAATATCATTTATATATATATATATATATATATATATATATATATAGCAGCGATCTCTGAAAGGAGAGCCACCATATGGTAGGCGCAGAGGTCGTTGCAGGCGACGATGGCTCCACGATGTAGAGAACGACTTGGCCTCTTCAGATTGTCTAAGACAGTATGAAGACCAAACTCAGGATCGAAACCGTTGGAGCCAGATTGTTGATTCAGTAAGGGGCCAGTAATGGCCTTTAACACTGTTATTATTATATATATATATATATATATATATATATATATATATATATATATATATATATATATATATATATATATATATATATATATATATATATATATATATATATATATATATATATATATATATGTATATATGTATATATATATATATATATATATATATATATATATATATATATATATATATATATATATATATACAATTTAAGTTTCAGAAATTCACTTGTGTTGTTGTTGGTATTATAGTGCTATATCATTATAAATCTGATCTTTTACAAAATTGTTAAATTAAACCTTATGTTTTGCTTTAATCTTAAAGTTAAAAAGAAACTAAATTATGAACATACAAAATCTTGTTACTTTTGGTAATAAAGTTAGTAAATTCAATAAAGAAAAGCTTTATGTTTTGCATTTTCCGGTCATCGTATACACACAATAGTTATAATACATAATTATAAAGAATTTATGCAATACTCTAGAATTTTCTAATGAGCTAGTTTAGTTTACATTTTATTGGTTAATGTAGGATTCACGGTTGGTTTTTTATTATTCTCAATATGAATTTGATATTTTTGTAAATAAATAAATCACTTAAAATCGCATTAAACAAATCTGACACCTTCAAGATTTCATTGTAGCTAGTATAAGCGATTAAATTGAACGAAAAACAGTTTTCCGTTATACAACATATACATATAAAGAGAGCTAAAAGTAAAATTTAAATGTATAACATCTTCATCATAATGTAAATTAAAGTGTGGAAAATAAGTGGAAAATGAGGAAAATCTGAATAGAAAAACAAAATCTACTTAAAGTTTTTTATGTTTTGTAATGTTGATAAATTTTAGAATTTTTCTCAATTTTTTGTAGGCAAATAAAATGATTACAGTGAGTATATCTTATACTAAAACAAAGTGATTCTCTTGAACTTAAATTAACACTAGAATGCTGATGAAATAGTTTCAAGTGGCGTTTTACTTTATCTAGTTATGGTAAAAAGTAAACAAGAACTCAAAGATTTTAAAGGACCTATAATCTAACAAGATAAAATAATTTCAGGAAATTCATAAATTAAGAAGGATTTGGAACCTTAGACAGAAATAAAATTTCTAAGAATTTGATGAGTGTAGATTTAAGAATTTAGGGCAAAATAAAGAATTTTTGTACTATTTTATTGCTCGTTCAATAACCTCACGAGTTTGATTATATGGTTGGCAATGGACTATTTGGGTACAACCGAACGGCGAACAGGCTGACAATAGAATGAATGACTCGATTGGTTTGATTGTTTCTTGCAGAATATTAATTCCGCAGCACGCACACATACGCCCCTTAAGAGTACCAAAACCCTACTTTATTCGATTGGTATAACAAAGCGTAGTTATGCCAAATGGATGTAAATCAACCGCAGGATGTCTTTTCCGGTAGAATGTGATCCACTCCAAATAAACCCTAGTAGAAAGTATCGGTACCGATCAACGAGGATCTTGCTCAAATTTGTCGGTGCCTGGGGCTGAAACAGTTCACTTGTTACGAATGATTCTATCTAAATATGCACTAAGAATACCCTATTGAATATTGATATTCCAACTATTTATGAATCAAATGGGGAGGTGGTTATCAAGACAGGTGAATACGAAAGCCCAGAATACATAGCCCAGAATGTAACGTTAATGGTACTATTTCTGAAAAACGTCTGATAAAAATCTAGAATGATGTACGCAAAATTGAAAATCAACTGATATACGCTGGCTGGATTACATTATGGTTGCCGAACCGAAATGAATGGTGCAACAAAGTGTTCATAACGGTGATATATAGAATAGCTTAGCATCTTCAGAATTTATACACTACACAACAATATGAAAAGCATGTTCGAAACTATGGCTTGCTGTTTTACGGTATAAAGACCACTGGCCTTTAATGAAAATAATAATTATTGTTACATGTGCGCCTAACACTGTTGCAATATACCTAAGTATACAATGTTATACCATCAATTCAGTACATAAAGATAAAGCAAATTGCTAAAAAGCTTGCTAATTTTCTAGTCGAATGATTAAACTAAATTGTAGTGACTTAATTGACTTTCTTAAACTAAACCTCATTTGAAATCGCGTTTTTTTTTAAGATTTACCGGATTTGTGATCATATTTCCCAACATTTTAATGAAGCCTGATTATATTGAGTCATGATTTTATTGGGCAGATAAATTCGAATGAATTTTTATGTTAAAAATGAGAGGCAGGTATTCAGAGGCAGAGTCCTAAAGTAAGCCTGACAAACAAATAAATTGTCTTTTATATTAATTATGCTTTGATGACTTGTGATGTTAGGAAAAACGAAAAAACTAAAAGTTTGAATCCCTAAAGAATAATCAAAAAACTACAAATAATGGGTTTTCTTTTACATTTATTTCAATACATATACATATACATATACCTACATCCCAATACAATTTTCCTTTTTTTCGATTCCCAATTTTAAGAGATCCTTTTGGGCTTTGATTACGATAAATCAAAAGTGAATAATTTATTACCGATTTTACAATACAATTGAATTACAAAAAAGATAAAATCAACATTTGAATTTTCCTCCACATTCTCATCACTACTATTTAAAATATTCATGAAAATTTTGTTGATCTCATCCAAATACTTTTCTAATTGTAGTTTTTGATTGCCTAAACACCATAAGACACTCATGTGAAATGACGGGTTAGTATAAAATTTGGGTAGTTTAAAGCCGAGAAGAATTTCGTTGAGTATATGAACGATATTTTCGAAATATTCCGATGTTTCTTCATCTACGGTGAGCCCGATAAACGTTCGTGTACACTCATCGTTACAGTAAATTTGAAGTGAACTAAAGTTAAAGTAAAATTTGTTAACACCGCATACATGTTCCCGTATTGATTTTGTAAACGAATTAATCCAATGGTGTCGCATTATGACGGTTCGTGTCAAGCTAACATGGAAGTGGTCAATTTGATTTATTTGAACCTCAGGGACTTGATCTTCGAGAAAATTTTGTAGTTGGTTGCAAAGCATGTCTATGGAGCCGTTTACAGGCCCCTTTGAATATACATATGTTGTCCAGTTTCCACGTTCATGTGGAAAGCTACGAATCCGTCCTTTATGCGTTTTTGGGTCACCATGCTCATCTTTGTTTTCCGCTATAGTGTTTCTTAAATAATTGGGTAATTTTATCCTACAATTTACATAAATATAATTATAATATTATACATGAAAAACTCAAGAATAAACATACTTTTTGGGAATATCTAACTTAATTTTTTTACTAATTTGATTATCCTCGATTTCATCTTCACTCGGTTCACTTGATGAACTATAATTAACAAGGCTTTTATTCATAATTTTAAAATTCATTGACATTACAAAACTAAAATAAAATTTTAAAATATAAACCAATCTCAGTAATATATAGTTTTGACATTTGCAGGTATGGTGAGTTATTAGAACCGTGCGCTGCTCAAATTGGAGAATTTTAAATATATATATATATATGTATATATATATATATATATATATATATATATATATATATATATATATATATATATATATACACATATATATATATATATGTACATTGTATATACATATATCAAATTTAAAATTAAATATATACTGTATATATTTTGGAGGTACCCTATTTTGTGTAGATTTCCATGATGGATATTTTGACGTCGCCATTTTAGATTATCATCTGTTTTTTGTTTTGTTTTCTATCGAAAACAAGAAATAAATTTATCGCGTAGACAACAAAGAAATTAATTTTGTGAAAAATCATTTTAATAAATTGTATTAAGAACAACTTGTGAAATACTTTACTAACAAAATCGTCAACTTAGGCGTAACGTCAAGCCAAATGGGCCGAATATTTTTAGATCATATCGGGGGCACTCGCTTGTATTCTTGTTCGTCATGCGATACGAATTTAACAAATAAAAGTGAATTAATCAGTACCCGTTTTACAGGAGCTACAGGTAATTAGAATATAAAATAAATCAGATAAATAATTCCAATCTGTATTATTCATAAATTGCAGGACGGGCCTATTTATTCAAACGTGTCGTAAATTTAACCCACAGTCAAGTAATGGAACGTGTTATGCTCACTGGGCGTCATATGGTTCGAGACGTAATGTGCAAAAATTGTAAGGCCAAATTAGGCTGGATGTATGAATTTGCCACAGACGACGCCCAAAAGTATAAAGAAGGACGCGTCATTCTCGAACATGCACTTATTTCGGAATCTGATGGATTCAATGATCCATACGGAGGTAATAACCGCAATAATTACCTGGAACCTTAAAATCATAACAGTATCTAGACCTAGAGATTAAATTTTAAATGTTATTTACTTATATTTATTACAATTATATCGATTTATGTAATTATCGATGTTTTATATTTAACAAAATTAGCTAGTACTGTATTTATTGATTTTTATTAGTCCTCTTCTATACGTCAACATTCACATTCATTCAAGTCCATCAGAAATTCTTAGTATTACGATTCATCGATAGATGGAACCACGACATCAAACAATTAACATATGTAAAGGCGTTGCCACATGACAAAAATATCGGCGAAAGCCTGGGACCGATTTTTACAATTATGATTAAATGATTGCATATTTTTGACTTAAATTATTGAGAAAATATATGAAATAACTACAATTAGTAATTAAAATCATAAATTTATAATAATATAACAATTTTAATTGAATAATAAGAGTTTTTCTATTCTGTCGGTCCGACAACCGATTTTTTACGTAAATGGTATAAATTTTGTCGGTTCCGAACGCTTCCCAATATAAATTTTGTCGGTTCCGAACGCATCAAATATCACCGATATTTATTTTCGTTGTGAACATAACCTCACTTCGGTGATAATTTGGTTTATTTACAAACGTAGCTGTCAATCTGTACAATTAATTGAAAATTAAAAATGAGTATGATAATAATTTGATAAAATATATAAATTAAATGTCAAAAACAAATGACAAAAAATAAAAAAACACAAACAACAATTTTGTTGTTGTAAAAATCGGTCGGATCATTGTTTTGCTCATGTGGCGTGTCTTATCATATTTTCTACCGAATCGGTCGGAAAGACAACTGCATGTGGCATCGCCTTAATACTGTAAAGGCGATGCCAGAATAGCAAAACTCGATGTTATAATATAATTTTGACGTTTCATAATATTCAAAATGGCGATTTTATATTTTAGTGAAAATTTGATAGCGAAACGGTAAACATCATCTTGTGACGTGTGCATCAAAGCTAGAAAATTAATTTAATTTTATATGAGACTTTTTTGTTATTTTAGATTAATGCGTGATTTACACGTTCCAACAATGTTGGCCAACAAAAAATGAAGAGATTAGTATATCGCAAAATTCATTTGAAAGACAAGAACAAACATATCAACAAACAAAATTTTGTTGGACTTTTTATCTTTTTTTTTAAATTTGTTGCCATAAAAATAAAATTTGTTGCTATAAAATATACTCGACCCGAGTATATTTTATAGAAATAAACACAATAAAGGCGGCGATTTTTTTTTAATGTCAAATTTTTATAGCGCAAAACAAATAAACAAACCGAAATAGCCATGAGCGGTAAGCATTAATTTTTCTAATTTTTAAATAAAATATAAAATTTATTAACAATAATTTTTGATTTCAGCCAAAAAAGTAATTATTCTGGAAAACAGATTAGTGTCACGTTTCACTAAATTCAAATGAAGGTAATGTAATAAACAATAAGTTTTATGTTATGATTTTTATGCTAAAAACTATTTTCTGCAGACGAGTTTTGTGAAAACGAAGAATATCAATTTCCAGAAGAGGACTGGCAGGATGAGAATGTAAGCTATGACGAGAACCAAAATCTGTCCACACCATTTCCGTATGGTAAATATGTAGAAATATATATATGCATTAATTGAATTTATGTTGTCTATTTAAAAACCTAATATTGTTTCAAACTTACAGAATCTGAAATCTTATTCCCTGGAGATCAAACTGATCGTAACATTCCAGTAGGTGTGTATTAAGTTTATTTTACTAAAGTTATATTATTAAGTAGTGATTTATTTAATAGTGATTTTGTTTGTTATGTTTGTTTAATTTTAAAGGACATGGTAGAAACCATCAGACAAAATCCTTGTATATGGGATTTACGAGATGTCCATTTCAAAAATAAAATCGTACGGCAACGAATTTGGGAGCAAATCGCGATATCAATTGGTAAGTTACTACTGGTACAAAACTTCAACCTTCATATGGATCAATATGTTTTGTTTACATATTTTTTATATGGAGTTTGGTGAAAAAGTGCTCTAATAAAAAATGAATTTTATATTATTTACAGATATGACGGCAAAAGATGTGCCATTTTAAAAAAAAAAATGGGATTCGGTCAAGAGCTGCTATACTCGTTATAAGAAATCGGGGCCAGTGGATCGTGTAGGCAGGTGAAAGTTTATAAATATGCCAAAATTTTAACCTTTTTGGAAGACACTTTCGAGCCTAGACCGTAAGTAAACTAATCATCTAAACTTTACTCTACCAAAAATAATCATGAATTTTGCCTTTTATTACAGAAGTTCATCTTTATCAAATATGGATTCAGAAGAGAGCATTGGTTTACCACCAGTGCCATCAAATGCAAAAAGTAAGCGATTTTAATTTAATAGTTTATAACCAAGTACTTACTGCAACAAAATATTTTTTTAGGGAAAACTATGTCAAGTGATGTTTTGCGAGAACAGGTCGAATTAAAAAAACAGGCATTGGCTATCCTCGCCAAACGGCATAGGAAAATGCAAATGAAATTAAATAAAATATAGATTATGTTTTAAAAATATTTATCTGTTTTCATTTTTTATTATGTTTTCTTCCAGGAAAAGCAAATATGGAAGCAATAAAAATAAAACAAAGAGTTGCTGCCAATTTTACCAGATTTGTTAAATTTTGCCGTTTTGCCATGGTACTGCTCCTTCATTATTAAAATAGTTGGCAAACCTGGGAAAAGAATTAAAAATGTAAATATACTAATGATAAATAAAGTATCTTAATAAATAAAAACCTATTTCGTATTTCCTTTGCCTCTTTTGTTGAGTTAAACGATTTTGTCTGGATGCCTCTCAGGTTGCCGTTGAGTTCATTTCTCCGAGTGCCATCGGTTTGTGTTCCATCGCTATTTTCCATGTCCACCAAACCGGGCGAGATGTATGGTATTGAAGAGGACTGCTGTCTCAACCAATTATGGAGACATACACAAGCGCCTATTATTTTCTCAGCTGTGTCAACCTGTAAAATTTAAACTATTGAAATGCAACTATTATTAAACTGAAGAAATAACTTACATTTGCAATTATTGGTTGTCTGAATACCCTCTATTTTGTCACCAATATCCCAAAACTATTTTCTATTATTCGCCGCGCCCTTGATAGCCGATAATTAAATATTTTTTGCTCCTGAGTGAGCAATCTATGATTAAAAGGCTTCATTATGTTTGTGTGAAGGCCAAAGGCATCATCCGCAACAAACACATACGACATGTTGATGCAACGTTCCGATATATTCGATGGCTGCGGAAATCGAAATCAAAATGTTATTTAGTATTTGTGTATAATGTGGGAAAAATTTATACTTACGGTAACGAGTTTGAATAAAATTGTTTTCCGAAACTGCTATTTCGGAAAATGCCTCCGTCGCTTTGTCTTCCAGCAGCTCCTATATCGCACATAACAAAATTGTAGTCGTGGTCACTTGTTGCCATGAGCACGATGGAATAAAATTTTTTATAATTAAAAAACGTCGATCCACTATACGATGGAGCCTGTCAAATAAAAGAATGTTTATACATACAATTCTATTTTTAAATTAAGTATAGAAACTACCTGTATAGAGACATGTTTTCCATCTATAGCGCCAATGCAGTGTGGAAAATTCCACCTTTTTCCAAAGCTATTTGCAACATCAATAAAATGCGCTTCATTGACTTTTTTAAATACATTTAGCCTAAGTTTATTTATAATTGTGTGGGTCGTTTCTTTTATTATAAAATGTACCGTTGCTGGTGAACATTTATAAACAAACGACAGGCTTTTTTGGGACTCACCAGTTGCCAAATATCTAAAAAATAAATATACTATGTCAGATTTTTTTGGAACATTTAAATAAATAGATGTTTAATTATACCTGAGCGTGATAGCCAATCTTGTACTAGGTTGGATGGGTTTTCGGATAAACTCTTGTTTGGTAATTTCCGGCCCAACAATAGACAAAAGTTCGTCGAACTGAGAAGACGACATTCTCATGTAATTTTGAAATAGCCATGGATCGGAGAATTTCAGAGGCAAAAATACATTTTGGTAAGCCCCAGTATTGTCCCGCTCACAATAATAAGGGCGAACCCAAAATTTTCTCTTTTTTTCGTTTTTTTTTTTCTCGACCACTTTCAATGTCTTCGAATATGATATTCGTTAAAAAACATTCTTCATCACATCCACTGTCACTAAATATTATATTGAGAAGCTCGTTGTCATTTATGCCCCTATTATGAATCTCACTTACGCGTCACTGAGCGACGCGATGTCACCGTATTTCAATTTTGGTATTATGATTCTCGCCGTGAGCGAGTCTAATGTCACATATCCTCACCTACAATTTGGTGGCGAGACTGAGCGAGAAAATAATTTTTGATATTGATATACATAGTATTTATAACGTTAGACAAAATGAAAGGCAAATCGTAAGGTTTTTATTTGTTTATGTATTACAATAATTGATAATGTAATAAATATTAATTTTTGCATTATAATAAATAATATTTTTGTTGTATGTATTATAAAAAATTTTATTTTTCATAACTACATAGAAATAAACCAAAAATAGCTAATGGCGAACAATTCACAAAACTCGTATTTTCCTTCTATCTTGTCTAATAGATAAGAAAGTCCATCTTCATTTATACGAAAAATGCTTGTAAATCAAGAAATTATAATTTATAACACCATTCTTTAGAATATTTTAAAAATATGTACATTTAAATATCAATTGATAAGTACTAGTCATCCGGTAGTGTGAAAGGATCACATTTGAATTTGACCAAATGTCAAAAATTCTCAAAACAATAACAACTACTAACTTAAAGAAACCAAAATATCATAAATGACGCATAGCGCTGCGTATGTCACTCACCCAAATTAAAGTGAGAATCATAATACCAAAATTTGACTCGCGCGACTCTAGATGTCACGGTGAGAGGTGAGGTGAGGTGAGAATCATAATATGGGTATTAATCACCGATCGTAATCGGGAGATGATAAATCCCTTTTGTTTCCCGCCTCTGTTGATTCGAACCAGGAACCTCCCGATACAAGCGTCGCAGCTTTATACCCATATGATTCTCACCTCACCTCTCACCGTGTCATCTACAGCCGCGCGAGTCAAATTTTGGTATTATGATTCTCCTTTTATTTGGGTGAGTGATGTACGCAGCGCTATGCGTCATTTATGATATTTTAGTTTTTTTAAGTTAGTAGTTGTTATTGTTTTGAGAATTTTTGACAATTGCTCAAATTCAAATCTGATCCTTTCACACTACCGGATGACAAGTACTTATTAATTAGATATTTAAATGTAATTTTTAACATATTCTAAAGCATGGTGTTATAAATTTCTAGATTAACATGCATTTTACGTATAAAAGAAGATGCACTTTCATATCTATTGGACAAATTAGAAGAAAAATTCAAACCATCTGATTACTCATCAGTATTCCTCCACGGGCAATAATAATAATTATTGTATAATAATGTAACATAATTTATTATAATAAATTATGTTACATTACTGTTGCCTTCCATTTTGTCTAACGTAAAAATATTATGTATAAATTCATTTCTCGCTCAGTCTCGCCACCAAATTTTAGGTGAGGATATGTGACATTAAACTCACTCACGGCGAGAATCATAATACCAAATTTGAAATACGGTGACGTTGAGTCGCTCGGTGACGCGTAGGTGGGATACATAATAGGGGCATTAGCCACTGCGCTATTTGCTCGGTCTTTGTGTCGACAACATGATGTCATGCGAGTTTACTATGGAAATCTGCAGTAATCTCCCGTTATAAGATATTTGTAGTTCTATTATTAGTTATTTAGATATGGCAGTTTATCGCAGTTAGGTTATATTAGGTGCCATCTAGACCACTGGCAAATAAACGCTATGTTACCATTTTTTTAACGAAAGTTTGAAAAATAAAGTAAATAAATATAAATATAAAAAAATTAAATAAACAAAATCAAATTGACAATACCCGGCTGAAATAACTTGGAAATAACAGGTAACGTCAAAATCTTGTTAAAAAACGTTTGGTGCGCCATCTGCAGGACATAACTTTATTTATTTATGTCGATAAAATGAAGTTTCGCGAGTTTACTATGGAAATCTACAGTAATCTCCCTTATAGTATTATAAGCAAATAACTTATAATACTATAAGGGAGATTACTGGAGATTTTCATAGTAAACTCGCGTGGCATCATGTTACGACACGAATTAATAAACGTTTATTTTCCAGATGGCGCACCAAACGTTTTTTAATAAGAATTTTTACGTTACCTTTTATTTAGATTTATTTACTTATTTTTCAATCTGTCATTACCCCCCATCTCCACCTGCTATATATCATAATATTTTCATTGCTATATCTATTAACAAAAATATCAAAGATGGAGTTGGCTATGGTAAACCTGCGATAAATTTGACACAAAAAATCATACAAATTTATGCGCGATTTACACGTTCCAACAATTTTTTTCCAAAATTTTTTGTAGACATTCAGAGCTACACGCAATAGAAAAAATGTGTATGCGATAAAAAGAGATACGCATAATACAAAAATGGCGTCGTGCTATAATTTGTTGTCGGTGTCAAATTACAATAAAACTTTTGACGGGTAATTTTGGTGCACAACGCTCATTTCTTTTTACTAAAACGAAAACCGTGAATTAACAGTGAAAATAAAAATAAATGGAGCAGTTAATACCCATATTATGATTCTCACCTCACCTCACCTCTCACCGTGACATCTAGAGTCGCGCGAGTCAAATTTTGGTATTATGATTCTCACTTTAATTTGGGTGAGTGACATACGCAGCGCTATGCGTCATTTATGATATTTTGGTTTCTTTAAGTTAGTAGTTGTTATTGTTTTGAGAATTTTTGACATTTGGTCAAATTCAAATGTGATCCTTTCACACTACCGGATGACTAGTACTTATCAATTGATATTTAAATGTACATATTTTTAAAATATTCTAAAGAATGGTGTTATAAATTATAATTTCTTGATTTACAAGCATTTTTCGTATAAATGAAGATGGACTTTCTTATCTATTAGACAAGATAGAAGGAAAATACGAGTTTTGTGAATTGTTCGCCATTAGCTATTTTTGGTTTATTTCTATGTAGTTATGAAAAATAAAATTTTTTATAATACATACAACAAAAATATTATTTATTATAATGCAAAAATTAATATTTATTACATTATTAATTATTGTAATACATAAACAAATAAAAACCTTACGATTTGCCTTTCATTTTGTCTAACGTTATAAATACTATGTATATCAATATCAAAAATTATTTTCTCGCTCAGTCTCGCCACCAAATTGTAGGTGAGGATATGTGACATTAGACTCGCTCACGGCGAGAATCATAATACCAAAATTGAAATACGGTGACATCGCGTCGCCCAGTGACGCGTAAGTGAGATTCATAATAGGGGCAAAGAAGATATACTAATAGAAGCTTTATTTGTATGAGAGAAATATACCAAGAAAAAAAAAATGTATTTTTTTAAGTTTTGTTGGAGTAACTTTACGAGATAGTATAATAATTTTTATATGCCTCTTTCTATCATTCTAGTTTTGTATAGTATAAGCAAAGAAGATATACTAATAGAAGCTTTATTTGTATGAGAGAAATATACCAAGAAAAAAAAAATGTATTTTTTTAAGTTTTGTTGGAGTAACTTTACGAGATAGTATAATAATTTTTATATGCCTCTTTCTATCATTCTAGTTTTGTATAAGTAGAAATTTTTCTATACAAAAAAATATAAAGATCGACAGTAGGAAGGCGTTACCAAAAATTACACAAAATAAAAAGAACTAAACATTTATAATTTTTTGTTTTTGTTTTGTTTTTAACGAGCCAAATAGCCGATCGTTTGTCGAAAGAAATGTTCGTAACATTAAACAATTGGAAAAATATAAATGATGAACTGATTATGATCCAAATAAATAAAATATGCATAACATACCTTTTCGTTTCGAAAAGGAAATTAAAGATTATATTGAAATTCATTAAAAAAATTTATATACATATATAATATATAAACTTACATAGGAAATCAAAATTGGCCAAAATTAAGTACAGGTCGATGACCTTGTATTGTTATGAAAAGGATTTTTTTACTAATCGATAGATAGTAAATTGAAAAAACGAAAACAAATGAGCGTAAATAAGCGAATTGAAGAGAATTATGAATGAAAAACAAAAATCATACATATACATACTCGTAGTTATGTACATAAATATAATCCAAGTTTGTTGGTGGTAGTGCTAAAATTCAATAGAAATGGGATAAAAATAATTTTATTTTTTGCTTTTTTAGAGTTTGCATTGTTGTCGTTCATGGATTTTTGTATAATTATCAATAGTCAACTTTTGTCAAGGTGATACATTTAAATTTTATTAAAAAAGACAACGTCTATATTATTTCATTTTGTTTCATTTTTCGATTGCAAAATTCAATATGAAAAATTGTTGTAAAATATGCGTGGCAACAGAATTGGTTTTGGAATGAAATTATCGGTAAAATTATTTGTGTGACAGTATCTTCTTCTTATTGTTATCATCCTTTTTCTTATTATTATCATTTTTAAATATTTGGATTGTTGTCTCTATTTGTAATACATAATTATAAAAATAATAACAATGAATTTTTTATAGCATAATGAGAATGACCTATAGTTTTGATAATATACAGGTGAGCTAATTTCATTTGCTCGAAACTTAGGGTGATGGAAATTTTTTATTTGTTGCAGCAACAATAATCTTACCGCTCTAAACTTGTTTAGTAATCAGACGAAAAGTCCGTGTTGGACTGGATTGTACAATAGGACAAATTATAGGTGAAAGACGATTGAATTTCCTCTTTGCATATTATTATTAATTTTATTACATTAAAAATCTGTAAAATAAAATTGGTTAAGTATCACAAATCACGTATAAATGTGTATATGTGATTTGTGGTTAAGTATCGATAAATTCTACCTCGCACAGTATGATCAGCATAAAATACATATATATATATATATATATATATATATATATATATATATATATATATATATATATATATATATATATATATATATATATATATATATATATATATATATATATATATATATATATACATATATACATATATATATATATATATATATATATATATATATATATATATATATATATATATATATATATATATATATATATATATATATATATATATATATTTTATGCTGATCATACTGTGCGAGGTAGAATTTATCGATACTTAACCAATTTTATTTTACAGATTTTTAATGTAATAAAATTAATAATAATATGCAGAGGAAATTCAATCGTCTTTCACCTATAATTTGTCCTATTGTACAATCCAGTCCAACACGGACTTTTCGTCTGATTACTAAACAAGTTTAGAACGGTAAGATTATTGTTGCTGCAACAAATAAAAATTTTCCATCACCCTAAGTTTCGAGCAAATGAAATTAGCTCACCTGTATATTATCAAAACTATAGGTCATTCTCATTATGCTATAAAAAATTCATTGTTATTATTTTTATAATTATGTATTACAAATAGAGACATAAAACCAAATATTTAAAAATGATAATAATAAGAAAAAGGATGGTGACAAAAGCATTATTGACTATTGATAATTAATACAAAAATCCATGAACGACAGACAACAATGCAAACTCTAAAAAAGCAAAAAATAAAATTATTTTTATCCCATTTCTATTGAATTTTAGCACTACCACCAACAAACTTGGGTTATATTTATGTAAATAACTACGAGTATGTATCAGAGATTGGAAACAAGCACAAAATTTCGATCAACACCAAACAAAATTCTCTTATATCGAATACAAACAACTACAAAACAGAAAAGGCAAAAAAAAACAAAAAAATTGGTTTGGTAGTTTTTGTCTTCCAATTATCCTTTTCATTCAAACAAGTGCGAACGAGCAAACTAGAAAAAATAAATTTGTTCGTTTTTGTAAATTTTTCGGTTTACTTGCAAGCAATCAGAATTTGTTCGGATTTTCCAAAATGTTTGGAATTTTACGTTTTTTTATCCGGTTTGTGTTGTTCGGTTGTTCCTTGTTCGTCGAAGTGAAGGAGAAAAATATTTTTAAATAATTAGGTACATTTTATATTATACATTTTATGATTTGTATCCTGTTAAATGAAATAAAATGACTTATTAGTTCCTCAATTGGGCCGTATTTTATATAGGCCTAGATTATTTATCTTTTTAAATTTCATTTCAACAGTTTGTTTGAAATTCCTAAAATTTCTTTACGCTTGTCAAGAATCTTTTGTTTCGCACAGTTTCGCTCAAATCAACCGCAGTTTTGTATGATATTTTAATTTGACGATGAAATAATCAAAATTATTAAATATCTGTCATTTTTTTATGTTTTCAAGTCAGCTCGAGCGTACTTGCAATTTTGCAAGCGAATCGGACAAACAAAAACAAAGAACAAAACGAACGAAAAAAAGAGAAACGAAAAATTCGGGTAACAAGCAAAAACAAACAATTATTTTTTTATTTTTTTCAAAAAGAAACGAACACAAAAAAATTCAACAAAATTTTCGATTACACTCGAGTTCGCTTGTTCTATTCTCTGGTATGTATATGTATGATTTTTGTTTTTCATTCATAATTCTCTTCAATTCGCTTATTTACGATCATTTGTTTTCGTTTTTTCAATTTACTATCTATCGATTAGTAAAAAAATCCTTTTCATAACAATACAAGGTCATCGACCTGTATTTAATTTTGGCCAATTTTTTTTTTCCTATATATAAGTTAACTATTATATATACAAATTTTTTTAATGAATTTCAATAAATGTTTGAATCTTTACTTTACTTTTCGAAACGAAAAGGTATGTTATGCATATTTTATTTATTTGGATCATGATCATGTTCATCATTTATATTTTTCCAATTGTTTAATGTTACGAACATTTCTTTCGACAAACGATCGGCTATTTGGCTCGTTAAAAACAAAACAAAAACAAAAGATTATATATGTTTAGTTATTTTTGTTTTGTGTATTTTTTGGTAACGCCTTCCTACTGTCGATCTTTATATTTTTTTGTATAGAAAAATTTCTACTTATACAAAACTAGAATGATAGAAAGTATAAAAATTATTATACTATCTCGTAAAGTTACTCCAACAAAACTTAAAAAATTACAATTTTTTTTTTCTTGGTATTTTTCGTTCATACAAAATAATGATCTATAGTTGTCTATGATAGGGGCATAAATGGAAAACATCTATTTATGACGCTCATATTAGTACTACTAGTACGTATTAGTTGGTATTTATTTAAAAAAAAATTAATAAAGCTTTATTTTCCAGAAGGACGCACCAAACGTTTTTTAACAAGAATTTTTACGTTACCTGTTATTTCCAAGTTGTTTCAGTAATTTTGTTGATTGAGCTATTTTAATAATGGGGTACACTCTCTTGAAATGCGCCTTTCTCACGTTATCTAGTAAATTTGTAGGAAGTACAAAATAATCATTTGTTTAATTTAATACATAAACTATAAATTTTTTTTTTAAATGCGATCTCTTTGTTCCTGCCTAATTTGTGGCTATCCAAAACCGACCATCTTGAAATATATTCAACACATCTTGCTACAGACACCAGCAAAATTGCCTATATACCTACTTCTAATTTATGTAACATAATTTACAAGTGATTTTAACAGTAACTAAAACAAGTATGATTTTACTTTAAATAACTTTTATTCCATTTTTATTAGATTTTCAATTTTTTGTGTTTAACGAATTATATTTACAAAGAAAAATTATTCAGCAATAATAAGTATGTATATATAAAGAAAAATATATCATATATAATTTATTAATTAATAAAGATTAAATGATTAATTTATTTTCAAAATAATAAAATAAATTAATAATAAAATTACTGTAAAAACAAAATTTTCTATGAAACAAAAAACAACGCAAACGTAGTTTTTTCGGTAAATCCGTCCGAGCAAGGATTATGCCAAAATAGAGACCGTATTTTTTACAGTTCACTAATATTTATTTATATAATAATGGGTAAGTAATTTTTGCTCTTACACAAATTTTCTTATTAGGAGCTTTCTCATTATATGAATCTATATTTTTTAATAATCTGTTTTATTATTTATCGCGAAAAATTAAAATAGTTTTACTGTATTTAAAAAAAAAGCAATATAAGAAAAATTATTTTAGATAATTTGAAAAAAAGGCACATTTATTTTAAGTTTAGAAATATGTATATAGTATTTGTATAGATATAGTCGGCAGAAAAATGGAATACAAATTCTGTATGGGTTGTTGAATAAGAACTAAAAATCATTGCATATATTTTATAATCTATACATAAAAAAATGTTTTGTTTAAATTTATGTATTTAATTTTGTATATAAAAGAATACAGTAAAACTAGTTTTTTTTGTATCATAATTAAAAATATAGAAAAAATGTTTATTTACATTTAAATATTAATATTGTTTAGTATTATATATAAAATTTTATTTAATCTTAAAAAAACTATATGAGAGCGCGATCAATGAAAATAATAATTGTTAAATGAATGAATAATTATTAGAAAATCTTATTTGGCTTTTACTCAACTCAACGATGATTTTGATGGTGATTTATAACACATTAGCAACAGGTAGGATGGTATGAAACTGATTATTAAAATAATTTTTTCAATATATACATATACAATAAAATTAATAAAAACTCTGTAAAGAATATAAAACTAGAACTGGGAAAATGAATGTTGAGAATCAATCGTAGAAATTATAATAATTGTAAAAATCGATTGTGTACTACTATTAAATAATTTATCCAATATATAAATATTTTAAATTTCAACTGGTTACATAAAAATTAATATTTCACTTTTGTTTTCTATTTGTTTTTTTATATAATGAAATTAAATTTAGCAGTAAATAGTTTTTTAACTTGTAATTTATTTTCTACCGTATTTATTGATTATGAGGTGATTTGACTATATTTCTGTAATAAGCCGCCAAGTGATTATACCATAAAAAACACAAATATTAAACCGAAAGAAAAATAAAAGAAAATATACAATTATCATTTGTTAAAGGAAATCACTGTCTTTAACTTTTAATAATCTAAACTATTACTATCCATATAATTATCATAATTAAATCACAAAAATGAAAATTGTTTATAAAAAATTATCTAGATAAATTATTCTAAAAAAATATATATATTATATTATGTATTAGGTAAGAAATGCGAAGAATCTTATCGTACATTCTTATACAAGTGACTCCCCAAACACTTTTAAATTCAGAAATTGTATTTTTATTAATTTTATTTTATAATTCAAATGTATGAATTTTTGATTTCAGGAACAAATGAAGTTACCACGCGGCGTTAAAACTCATTTAAGTATACATTTCTTTTAAAAAAGATGGAAAAAATAAAAAAAACATGAAAATACAAAAGGTAAAACTCAAATTCGTAAGCGCAGTCTTACATATCATATGTTCATATATAATAGTTAAAGAAAAATTAAATTATATACGAAAAATAAAAATAAAACAAAAGAAAAACAAATAAAAAATTAAATTATCTATACAACCTTACTTCTAATCAGTGCACATATCGTTTTCCGCGGTATGAAAATTGATTTAGATGCTTTTCTTTATAGGAATCATATTAATATATAGCCAATATTGCTTACGAATTCGTCGTTTTAATTTAAAAATAATACAATTCTTGTTCAAATTTCCTTTCAAGTCTTTTCAATTTCATTTTCTTAATTTTTTTTATAATTTTACATTTTTTTTGTAATAATGAAAATTATTATTATTAATTAAATCACTGATTCAAATATTTATGTATGTATATATACAACATATATATATATATATATATATATATATATATATATATATATATATATATAATTATAACATATTTTTTTATATATGTATTATATATGTATTTAAAAAATAGTAATAACTATTTTTAAAAAATTTATATTTTGTTTTTGCATTTATATTAAAATAGTATTATGTACTTTTATTTATAGTTTATAGCTTTATTGCAATACCTCCACCCATTCAGCTAATCCTCTAGCAACAAGTTCTCGATTTATAAATATTACATTCTGGAATTAAACAAAATAAATTGTAAATATAATAAAATAAAAAAATGGAGAAAATACATACATCTGGGGCTATACAAGCGTATAAAAATACTTCGGGTAATCCATCCGTACTATAACCGGCCACCTGTGCCTGAAGTATGATTCCTTTTGTTAGTTGTTGCAACACAGTAGCTGCTTCAGGTATCCATTCAGTACCACCACCTGGAATATGGTATATGATAAATAATTGTATCCGAAAATATTAAACAAATTTCATACATACCTATTGGTCTTATATTGGATAATAAACATTCAATTGCTTGAAATGAGACAGTCATAAAATCTGTTCGAATTTGTCTTAATTCTGTACCTAAAACACTAGTGTAACCACCATAATCTAGATACTTAACTAAACAAGAATGAGTTTCTGAATTGTAAGATATAATTTGTACACGAAACCATGCCTCATTTATTGGTGCAACACATATTGCATCTTCTTTTATTTCAGGTAGGGCTGGTGATTCTTCTATTGAATAACTTTGACTTATTAAACTTTGTAATATATTTAATGATGGAAATGAAGGATGTAACGGCTGCTGGAAAAATACATGCCCCCCTGACATTATAGCGCTTACTATTACATCATTATTTATGCCTTCAATTAATTGTAACTATAATAAAATAAAACAATAGCACATTGTATATATATATACTTAGTACATTAAAATATGTATAATTAAATACACAATTTATAAATATCTTACCCTTAAACATGTCGTATCTATAGCGGGTAATGGAATTACTGTTTGAGGTGTTGTAAAATATACTCTAGCCATTGTTAAATTAGGATATCGACTTTCCGGTAATTTTTGACGAATCATTTTTAAAGCATCGTCTATTTCTTTTTGTGATCCTTGTATTGAGCAAATTTTCATTTTATTTGATTCCGGGTGTTTTTTTACAAGTACGCTGGCACCAGTTTTAGATTTAATTTGATTTACATATGTACCTTTGCGGCCAATAATTTGACCGACTAAATTTTGTGGTAATAAAAATTCATAGGTGGTTGGTGGTGTGCCACCAATCGAATGTGGTGGACTTGAACCTTTACCCGAATCATTTGAATGTAAACTACATTCGCTCAATGGTGGACTAGAAACTGGTGGATTACGGGTCTCTTTTGATAAGTCTTCATCAATTTCAGTATTTACATTATCTATCTTTTCTTCGTGATCACTTTTAGTATTATTATCATTATCGCTTATTTCTTGTACTGGACTATGATTTGCTGAATCACGTTCGTCATCATCAGCACACTTATCCGTGTATTTTGATTCAGCGAATGAATTTTTTGGTGATATTTTGGCTGGCATTGTTGCTTTTATAACAACTGGTTCCACGATTTCAATGTGCCTGGTTTCAGGTGAATATAAAAATCGTTTTTGTTCAATTGAATCGGGTAAATCAGTAGGAGATATTAAATCAAAATCTTCCTGTTCTTCAATTGAACGTAATGTTTTATATTCAGAATCTTTAATTTTACTTGTTAATTCTTCTGGATCAATTGCAATACGTTCTGACTTATTAAATGGTGGGCTACGTAAATTAGGTATTATATCAATTGGAGCTGATTTACCTAATCTAGTATTATTTTCTTGAAATAAATCAGTCTTTGAACTTTCTATTGGCAATGAATTGCTGTGTCTTATTTTTTTATTATTATCAGTACTCTTATTATTTATATCTTCTAAATTATTAGTTTTTATATCTTTTTTATCTTTATCACCACCAGTATCACAATGAATACTTCTTTTGCGACGAAACCAAACAAGACCTAGAACTAAAGCTAAGCCTGGCAATGACAAAAAGAGCAGAGGACGTCTGAATAACATGATTTTCCAGATTGACAATTCTGTAAATAAAAGAAATATAAATTATTATTAGTATACATTTTATTCGTACATGGTTTTTTGATGATAAAGAAAGATGGTAACTGCGTAGTTTTACTTATGCAATATATTTGCCTTACTATCCAGAAATTTCCAGACATACATATGTACATAATTCATATATATTCATTGCTTAGCTTTTTTAGATGTATGTAGATAGATATTTCAGAACTTGTCTGTGAAAAAAATCGGTGATATGATTATATTGAAAACAAGTTATAAGTTGAAAATTGTATAATTTAGATCGAAATCAAATGTCATGAGTGCAGAACCGGCTTTTATAGATCTATCTTTCTAATGTATAGTTTTTATAGAAATTTATCAAAAAAATAAAAATTAATTTCTTATCATTTTATTCAGTATAAAATTGTATATGTAAGTTATATAATAACCTAGGTTATAAATTTCAGATTACTCTCAAATAATAAAAAACAACTTGATAGCACACATTTTTTTCGACCACGATAATTATTTTTTACATTACGTTATAAACTATTGTACATATATTGTAAATTTGATTACGTGTTAATCTAATATTTGTGGTGGATGTTAAGTATGTATATTTTATTTGCATTGGGATAATTTTCTTGGAGTAGTGATTTATGTTTCATGAAATACAAAAATTAGTTCTTCCGTAAATTAAAATATGTCTAATAAAATAATAAGTTAAAAATCATATGTCATTATGACATTGACCAATTAAAATTTATAAAAACCACCATTTTTTCTTTCATTTTCAACACAAATATTAAAATATTTACATACGTACTCATTTACGAGTTCGAAATTATAGTTTACAGTTATTGTAATCAATTTTAATCGATCTTTTTGGATGAAGATGCAAAAACACGTTATTTATAAATTAACATAACCACAAAATGATGTTCCTTTTTAATACATATATGTATATATGAAATAAAAAAAAAAACTATTTTTTGAGGTCATAATGCTTAGTTATAAGAAAATAACAAAAAAAAAAAAAACACGTGGACAAAATTCATTTTCATTCGGTATATTTAAGTAAAAGATATTCGATTATTCATATTTTAATACACTATATAATTACCATTTTTATTTTATTTAAACGACCAAAAATCCAGAAAAATTTAATATTATTAACTATGTATGTAAATACATAAATTTATAAACACGAAATATCACTCCCATTCACTACACACAATTTTGTAATTCAATTCAACCACGTTTTCAATTCAATATAGCATAACAAATTCCAGTTTATAAATGTTATTTCTTTTTTTGTATTGTAATACAAGTTCTTTTTTTATTATTTTATAAAAAAAAACAATAAAATGAAATGAATAAAATATATGGTACTATATTTCACAATTTGTGTATGATCGGTTCAACGCACGACAACGAAATGTTCGTAATTCGTATCGCCGCTTGTGCCGGCACGACAAAAAAAAACAGAATAATAAAAGTAGAGAACACCGGCTTCTAGAAATTACTGAAGAGAACGAAATAAACTTGGTGTGTATGATTTTGTGAACATGTATAGTATGTACGTATGTACTCAAATCAACACATAGTAAAATTATTCTCATTCATACAATTTTTTTTTATCAATATAGAGAGAATTTTATTACATAGTTAGCAAATGCAGATTGCAGAATTGTTTTAAAATAGTAAATATGTACTAAATAGGTATGTAGCCATTACATACATTACTATATTATGTACTAATTTATATGTACAGTCAAACTTCCATAATTCGAATCACTACATGCCATCAATTTTTGTTCGATTTAGGGAAAATTCGAAATAAAGAAATTAATTCGAAATATTCAAAATCTTCAAAAAAAATAAATAAATAAACTTAAAATATCTGAAAGAATTGCAACGAAAGCCTGTTTAATATATTGGTACATACGTACATAATAAAACTACGTACAAACTATGTAGTTTCATTGAAAAAATCTTTAATTGTCGTCTGTTTGCTAGACGTTGACAGTTTATTGAAAAACTGATCTATTTTGTAAATACAAAATTGGATTTTATCTGGAACCTTATCTTGCATTTCGATCGCTGTGCAGATGGTATCAATCTAGGTTCTTATTTGTAGACCATTAGGTTTTTTCGAGCATATTTCTTGGGCTTCATCATCCTCTGAATCCTCATGATAATGGTTGGTTTCGAAAGCTCCAAAATTGCTTCATCGTCGAGATATTCGGTCGCGCAAATATCATCATATTTGCATTAGTATCCGTTACCCATTTGTTGTATACAGAGATGTATTCATCCACTTCCAGAGGTTCTCGTTCGATTAGATCGAGTAGCGGTAATAAATCTTCTTCATCCCATGCGACATCTTAATTTTGTAAATACAAAATTGGATTTTATCTGGAACCTTATCTTCTAGATCGAGTAGCGGTAATAAATCTTCTTCATCCCATGCGACATCTTAATTTTGTAAATACAAAATTGGATTTTATCTGGAACCTTATCTTGCATTTCGATCGCTGTGCAGATGGTATCAATCTAGGTTCTTATTTGTAGACCATTAGGTTTTTTCGAGCATATTTCTTGGACTTCATCATCCTCTGAATCCTCATGATAATGGTTGGTTTCGAAAGCTCCAAAATTGCTTCATCGTCGAGATATTCGGTCGCGCAAATATCATCATATTTGCATTAGTATCCGTTACCCATTTGTTGTATACAGAGATGTATTCATCCACTTCCAGAGGTTCTCGTTCGATTAGATCGAGTAGCGGTAATAAATCTTCTTCATCCCATGCGACATCTTAAAAAATCCAGCTTTGTAGAAACAATTTCTAATTGTGTTTTCTGTGACGTCGACAGCCCATGCCGATGCAATTATCCTCACAGCATCTAGTATGCTGATATCTGTTTGTTTTGAATCTTCCAATCTGTTTAAGACAGTATTTATAATTCGTCTTTTATAGTGAATTTTTAGCCTGTTTATTATTCCCATATCCTTTGGTTGAAGTCCGAATGTTGCGTTTGGTGGAAAATATTCTACTCTTACAAATCGAAGATTTCTTGCTGCTTCTTTGGGATGTGAAGGGCAGTTATCCACAAACATGATAATTTCTCTATTTTGACGACCAAAAATTTGATTAAAACGAAATAAAGATATACCATAAACATAACGAGATGCGAAAATTTCGAATTACAGAAAATAGTTTTGACCATTTCCTTTATGTTTTGTGTCGAGTTATAGAAAAATTCGACTTATAGAAATTCGATTTAAGGAGAGAAATTTACTAATAAAAAAAATGTTTCTTGCTTTTGTCAAAATATTAATACGAATTACAGAGCTCTCACAATGCAAAAACTTTTTACTTTTTACTTTTGACTTTTGCCTTTTGATTTTTTTTAGCTCGCACAATGAAAAAGAAAATTAAATTGAAGCCAACTTCATCATTATTAAGAATTGTTTACAAAAGTTGTTTACAAAAATTGTGACATTTAATTTTCCAACCTCTATATAGTTAATAATAATTTTTTTGTTCTCGTATTTCTTAAAAAAAATTAATTTTGTAATAAAAATTGAAAGTACAATTAATTATAATAGTATTTAGACAGTGTACTAAATAGAAAATTATAAATTATTTTTTTGTTGGGTTATGTTATGCTGACATTTATCGAAAAATATTTGTTGGCGCCTATTTTAAAATGTTGTTAACTTCATTCGTTTCAATTCTTAAGGCAAAAGTTAGGAGTTCGATAACTTTTTCTAAAAGATTTTCACCAACATAACGAACAAAAAATTTTTTTTTCTCAAAATAAAACTCATACAAACTTGTATTTAAAAAGTAAAAAGTTTTCCATTGTGAGAGCTCTGTTATAGAGAAATTCGAATAATAGAAGTTCGAATTATGGAAGTTTGACTGTATGTGCAAAACAGTATACTCGAAACATAGAGTTTATCGCTTGGTTGAAGATATTATGTTAATAAGATTAAATAAAAGGAAAACACAGCTTGATGAATAAAATCATCAATCGGTCGATTTGGTTTGCTACGTAATTCAATAAGGCTCGTTGCATACATGAACTAAGCTAAACGGCAGAACATGGCTCTATTTATACAGTTTACCTCGTTTAAACTCTAAATAAATAAACATTATAGCTACTTTCACGTACTCAATTCACTCACATTAATGTTGTAAAATTTATGTAAATAACATCAATGTGCATGAGCGAAGTCAGTTCACATAGTAACCATTGCTTACCACCATCAGCTAGCTTAAATTGCATAGCTTAAATAGATAGACTTAGTCTTATTATAACGTAGAAATGCTAAACAAAAATATGTATCATGATTGGGTTTTTTTTAGGTCTAGGTCTACCAAAATCACTATCAGATGATATATATGCTGGAAACAGATATGCAGAATTTCTGCAGGTACCTGTGCTTGCAGAACTGCAAATGATAAGTGCAGAATTATTTGGCTTTAGTTTAGGCAAAACGTGATTGAGTTATGCACAAACAACAAATAATTCATTAAAAAAAAAATGTCTTCGAAAATCAAGTAAAAAGTAAAATAGTGCACTTGATTTGTTTCCTTTTATGTGGTGCAGCCTATCGCTGTGCAGGAGTGTGTTCATAAAATCGACATTGTAACAATATTGTTAACAATGACAGTACTAAAGCGTTCATAAACTGCGATTGTAACAACAGCCATGTGCTTTTTGTTGTTCATAAACCCTAACCAAAATTTCCCCTTATTGTTGGAAACGTCATTACCAACTCTACTCGGTACTGCCTTTCTATACGTCAAAAGCCTTTGTTATGTGCTAAAATGAATAATTCCGGCTAACTATATAGGTCATCGTAGTGATTTACTTCGTACCATAACCTTGCAATAATTGTCATATCTTCCTCTTCATCATCCAATTCATCTTCGTTTATTAATATTACTAAATTCATCAGTCTTTTTTGTAAATATTTTGTAATTATGTATTAAATTATTGCAATATGGATTTTTCTTTTCACGTTTACAACAATATCGTTGTTAACTATATACGTCATTTAAACAATGACAGTCGTAACAATATTGTTACAATGTCGAGTTTATGAACACACTCCAGCGAAATCAGAAACATATATACATATGTCATTCCATATAAAGTAATATATGCTAATTTCTCTACATGTAGAATTCCGCAATAATCTGTTTCCTGCAATAAACTTATTTTTAAATAAATTATATTTAAAGGTGATTTTTTGCTCGTTGGTTTTTCGGGTATGTTTTTAACACATCACGTCTGAATAGCGACATCTGTCAAAGTCAATTGCACTCAGTTAACATTGCCATTTCATGTAAGAAATAAGTGTACTTACGTACTTAAAGGGCCTTAGTACATCTTGAGGAAAATCCGTTTTATTACCGAAAAATTGTGTTCAGCGACGAAGCTCATTTTTGGTTAAATATTTTATAAGTTAATAAATAAAATTGCCGCATTTGGTGAGATGAGCAGCCACAGGCAATGCAAGAACTGTCAATGCACCCAGAAAAAAATACTGATTAGTGCGGTTTATGGGTCGGTGGAATCATCGGTCCGTATTTTTTAAAACTGACGATGTCCACAACGTTACCATCAATGGCGCTCGCTATCGTTCGAACTTTTTAGCCTAGAATGTATGAACTGAATCTAGTCGATATGTGGTTTCAGCAAGACAGTGCCACATGCCACACAGCACACAAAGCCATGACTTACTGAGAAATGATGTTGCGTTCCGGTGAATTGATCACTTAGGCGATTTGACGCCTATTGGCTATTTTTTTATGGGGCTACGAGAGGTTTCTCGTCTATGCCAATAAACCAACAACAATTGCAGAATTAGAAAACAACTTTAAAACAAGTGAGTCTAAAAGAAATCCAAAATATATGTTCATAAAATTTTGGTTCTCCCAAAAACTAAAACTGAAATTACCATATTATTGAGCATACGGATTCAATTAAATTTGTTTATTGATCTAAGGTCTATCTAACTATCTAAATACAATGGATATTATATTGAAACTTTTGAGGGAAATTGTATTTGTGTATACATATTATATATGTGTTTAATAACTCATATACAAAATTATATACATACATATGTATGAAAACCACGGTTAATTAGCAAAATTATATCAAGTTGCTTTGATAGCACACGTGTTATAAAAGCAAAAAAGCTTGGGAAACAATACAAAAATCATAACTATACACAACTAATAAAAGTATACTATTTCTACATTTACATAAATATAACAAAACTGAAGAAAAATCGATTTTCTAGTCTGGAAAAATTTATCAAAAAATGAAAAACCTGAACGACGATATTTAGCTGCTATGTACGTAAGTTACACATCAAATAAAACATTTTATCAAATTATAGTATACCTGTGAAATTTCTATCTAATATACATTCACCTCAACCACACACATCTTATTTCAATTTCTTAAATAATCCACGTTGCGTATATCCATTTATGTATATGATTCAATTTTTAAAATTTTTTATATGTAAAATAACCCGATACGAAAGTTGTTCTTTTTACTTTAGTAATTATGTATACGCAAGACAAAAAAACTGATCTACTTACACCAATACAAATCAAAACTATTTTATTAAGAAATATTGCTATTACTTTCTTTTTTCTGAGTTCCTTTACCATGTGCAAGACTGGAAGGTTTATTATTAACGTATACAAGTTTCAAACATAGCGTCATTGACAATTTTTATTAGGGTATGCTGGAGTGTCAGAAAAATTTAAGAACTAATTTGTAATTATAAAACAAATGGAACCGCAATTACTCGTTATTAACCTAAGATTATTATATAATAATAAATTAGTTAAATTGTTAATTATCAGGCAAAATATAAATGAATCTATGGGTCTATTTTTTAATTCACACCGAGCGAGCAGTGCGGTGTCAAAAATGTGCACTGCGTATTTTAATTCAACCTGTGTAATTTTACTCCACACACTGTATTTTTTAATATGAACTGAGCCTACTCGGTGAACACACCGAGTGAAAATTTTTGCTCTGAAATGAATGTAAGTGTCAAGAATAAGTACAACATAACTTTAGTTATAATATTTTTATAAAAACAGATTACAACAAATTTATTTTTATAAAAACATTTTATTTATCCATGCTGTTTTTACTCTGAGTAGACCGACCGATTTGACACTGTACTCTGTGTACACTGGTTCAGTAAATCTACTCGCTCGGGTTGAATTAAAAAATAGACCCTATATCATCATAAATGTGTTCGCAATTGCCTGTTAATAATTTCTGAGTTGTACACACAAGCGCTTAGTAATGATAACGATTTTAATGTTACAAGAATTATCTCTAGAAAATATACGTTTAGCTGGTAATTATTTTTGTGGTGTTTTTTATGGTTTTTCCAAATTAAAATTTTTATCGTTCAAAATCAAACAAATGCAATATTTTTCGAGAACTGACCATCAATCTTATCCAAACAACTTATTATAATGTTAACTGTGTTATATGCATTAGAACTTATTCATACATTTTGAATGTTTTTTAAATTTAAGATTATATTTTCTATTACATTAATATCTCTAATCCATCAAGTCTTTCTCTTTATATTTGATACGTCGTAGTCGTATATTCGTATAACACTATGCCTAATACAGTGAAAAACTTTCAAATCTCACATACAAAAGCTCAACATTTGTATTGGTGAAATAAACTATCGAAAATTTATAAATAATTGGCATAATAATTATCCAATTACAACAATGATTTAGCAGTAAAATAAAAATATAAACCAAAATACTCGTACTAGTAATAAATTTAAATTGTGTGGCGATTTAGGCTAGATTTGAAAATAATGTAGACATTAGAGAGAAGATGAATTTAAAGAATTACCACAGCACTAAAACCTCTTATTTTCTGAAAATATTATTAAGATTTTTATTTAGCTTGTTTTAAATAAAATTATTAAATTATTTAATTAAATAATTTCTTAAATTGTTTTTCAACATATTCGGAACGAGTTGGGTTTTACGTTTAAAACTTAAAAGAAATCAATTGTCATAGTGCGCGGCTCGACCAATATTTTTAAACGAGGAGTTCATTTATTTATCAATTTGAATTGTTAAAAAATTTATAAAAAATTTAAATTTTGACAGAAAAATCAAATTTATTTTTGTTTGTTCATCATAAAATGAACAAATAAATTGAAAAATTTGATTTTCCAGTCAAAATTTTAATTTTTAATTATATTTTTAACTAATTGACACACGGCACAATATTTATATAATTTAAAACTGTTTACGTCCTGTTTAATCGACCGAAGAGTGTCGAGTTCTTAAAATAAATTTTTTACTACCTATGGTGTACAATTTTCATGTTGTGTAAGTTGTGATAACCAGTTAATTTGCCTGTAATGTTATCGACTTGCTATTTTCTACATCTATGCGATTTACTAAGATTATTAAATGAATCATCCGTATTAACTATTCCATATATACATCTGAGAATATTGTAATTAAAGGATATTGAACCTGTTATGAACTATTATATTATAGTTTGTTTTGATAAATTAATATTTCGTAATATTATATTTTTCAGCCGATTATTATGTATATACATATTACCTATCATCTGCAATATGTTCAACGAACAGAATAAAAATATGTATTACCTTACCATTTATTTTTATTTTTATATTCGTTGCATTAAAAAAAAAAAAAATTAAGTGGCTGTATGAGTAAATGTATACAAATACATATACATATATATATATATATATTCGTTCCCCACTTCACAAAAAATGAGTATCCACCTGGTGCCAACAAGATCTTTAGGAAAAAAATTGTTTATTAAAAATAGCTCGTTATCAGACTAGGTCACTAAATCGCCCGCCAACTACCTTATCTGTTCGTATCACGAAATTATTTTTCATTTTAAATCAAGTAAGTTGTTTAGGCTGTATAATTATTACCACTAAACAAACAATTATCATTACAATGAATGGCGGAAACAGAAAAATGTTCATTACATTTTTTATAGTATACTAAATAAACTATTCGTAGCAAACATTAATATTATCGTGATAAACGATATTTATGTATAAAATACATAAATGTATGTAATTACTAATTAGTAAAGACAATTGACCTATCATCCGTAATTCTGTTTACAACAATTATTATTATGTAGTCGTTTAATTAGGACTTTTCCCTGCAAAACTGCATAAATATGTAAATACTAATATAAACAAATGTTTTACAAATGCTGATAAGATAAGTTTTTAAAAATAAAATACCCAATGAAATTTTTATATACATATACATACACATACATTGTCTTGGCTTTGACGAAGTTAATTTACTAGTTTACTCAATTTTATATAGTGCACACGGTCTATGGAGTTTTGCTGTTAAAAAGAATTACAGGACAACAGGAATGCTACTGTGTTTATCTTTACAGTAACATCACCTTCACAGTAGTATTTTTACTTATCGTTGGATTATATTAATTCTTTATTGTTTGCCTTTATCGTTCTAAATAATGTAGTTTAACTTCTTTATAATGAATTAACGAAATAATTTAGTTGGCCAAAGTGCCCTACCAGTTAATAAAATTTTCAATTTAGCCAAATTTTTAGCATAGTGAAACAGAAATGAAATACTAAAAATGTAAATATTTTATTGAGGAAGATACTCCATACTGTTTAGCAAAATTTTCATAATTTCTTGGAAAATCCAACAAATTTAAGTAAATTAGTACATGGTCTAAATTAAATTAGGATCATTTTTTGAATAATAAGCCAAAAAAAACAAGTAACAATTTACGTCAGTACACACATCTTTGAAAATAAATGCTGGACATGTGAATTAAGAATTTAATTTACACCACAAACTGAGTATATCTTCATAAATGATTGCAATAAAATTGAAGTTCAATTTCAAGATTATGCTATGGAACCATTACATATGCTATAGTCAATAAAGTTGAATTTTAAATGGCATTGATATTGATTTATACTACATACCTATATATATTTTAACTTTTAAGATTGAATTAATCTAAAATTTGAATGAAAAAAAAAGCATTAAACGAAATTTCAGAAAATCGTACTAACATCGGTCCCGGCAGATTAGTTTTGACATTTCGCGTAAAGCAAGCCTTCTAAAAATTTCATTCGTATAGACTAGATTAGGTAGACTAATGTCGTTTTCGTTTGAACATAAAAACTTGCACTGAGTGCAAAAAATTACACGAAAACCGTTCGTTTGAACCAAAAAAAATTGCCTGACAGCTAAATATTTTGCACTCAGTGCAATTTTGTCTACTCTGGTTTTTTCAACCGAGTTACCCCTATTTTACACCAATACTATAATTTTATCTGGCACTGTGCTGCCATTTTGACTTTTGTGAACAAAACCGTCTATCTATAAACGGTTTTGTTTCTGAATATTCATTTTTTTTCAGAAAACACAAATATAAATGAGGGTAAATCGGTTTCATGTTCGATTGACGCACAAAATCAGTGTACTCGCCAATGAGGGGAAAAAAATCAAACGAAAACGACATAAATAATTCACACAGTAGTTTAATCTAGATTCCAAATCTGGTTACCAAATATTTCGATAGGGTTTGTAAATTAGTTTTTGAAAATCAACTGTGAACGATTTCACATTTCTAGCTCATTCCCTAAAAATTTTAGATTTCGTACGACCATAAATCAATTTTTTTAACGTGGCCGCAAGGAAAGCGATTGCAATACTGTTAGGTACATGTTCGTCACTGTAAACAGCTTAGTGTGAATTATTCAAGAAAAAACATAGAAATGGAATATTATGTCATTAGTTACCTATCGAGAGGACTTGATAGCTTATCATAATTAACTCCAATGTCAGCCGTAATCTTGAGCTGTTATAACACAACATAGATCAAGCCCAAAGATCACATTGAACGCACCTGTATATCCCTCCCCAGATAAACACACATTTCATAAACATTATGGGAACAGACGTCGAAAACCTTAAAACTTAAAAGATTTATGTATGTACATTGCACATACATATCCTCTAAGTTACACAGATTTATTTATAGAAATAAAAAATCTATAATTTTAGCCGAATTTCAAAATAAATTTCGGCAATTCGCTGGTGAATCATTTATATTTTGTTTTTATATTTTCACATCGGAATTTTTTTATTTACTGATATTATGATTTGAAAACCTAACACGTGGTTTGATTTCTTCTTTTCATTACGTCTCAACGAAAAACATTTGCCAAGGTCATAAAATTAAAAACTACTAGCATAACTAGTAAATGAAGTAGCACGCCGAATTTTCAATTATAGCCAAGCAAAAATTTGCCTAATGAACGTTAAAATGCTACTAATTTCTTTAATTCCAAACTATTCTTGAAATCTGAAACAAATGGAAATATATTAAAAGTAAGCTACATTATGTACATATATGGGAATTACAGATCATTCATGTACGAGACACCGTGTGTTTTTTTAATACAAAAATCCAGTATAAATTTGAGCAGACTTTCTCCATTATTTGTCATATTTCGGAATGTGTGGAAAATTAAAAAGTTTCATTTCCATTTCAATTAAAATTTACCAATTTTCGTTTGAAAAATAATTTTTTTAATAAAATGAATGAATCACGTGAAAATATAAATGTATACCTATAAGTATATGCTTCGGACGAATGGCAATATTAAGGAAATGCAAACAATTTTAAATATTTCAAATATTACGACTACATACTTAAAGAAAGAAGCTCTCCGTGCGTCCCCAATATCATGCAATTTTTTGTTTTAAAAATAAATCTAATGTTTTGATTATATACATATATAAATTTATTTTTAAAGTAAAAACACTTCGATTTTTTTAAAACGTAATAATCTTGATACTTAGAAAATTTATTGTAAAATATAAATAAGATAAATGAAAAGCTATAACAACACGTTTTCTCTAATGAAAAGTTGCAATATTTTACTGCACACAAAATGGTATACGCAATTTTTATTTTATAACCAAATTTTTGACGTACACAAATAATATTTAGGTTATTATTATAATAATAAAAATACATAACATTCTAAAAATAAGCACATTATTTAAAATAACTTACAAAATATAATTTTAAAATTATAATATAAATATTAGAGAATAAATAATGGTCGCCCCTTAATTGGACACGACACGACGATTTTTTTTATAAAATGCCGATTTTACTATCGAATGAAGTGAAAAAATGTGGTTGATGATTATGTTGCTTTGGATTTAATTAATACTTACACGACAAAAAATTTATAAATTATTTTCACAAATTTCAATGAAACGAATATACACAAACTTTTGACACACGATTTAATAAATTAATATTATAAGTTTAATTATTAAATTTTATGAACAAAATCACACACAACAATATAATATATTTTTCCGTATCCACGTGTCTGAAGTGTTTTTATTTCACTTTTTTGGATGAAAAATATGGTAGAATGTAAAATTTCAATATGGTGGACGACCGGCTGTTTTTTATTATAGTTTTTTGGCTTTTTACCATTTTTATAGCACAGCGCATAAGCAGCTGTCGTATGAAATATAATTTTATGGTACTAAGCATGGCCAGCTAGAGACATCTATCGTTCGCATTTTTAAACACATTAAATGTTGTTTTAAAGTTTAATTTTAATTCGTTGAAAGTTAGTAAAATTAATGTGTTGAATCACAATTGTTAAATAGAGGAATTTCGAGAAAACATTACAAAAATGTATATAGTTGTTATAATTAGAAAAATTGAGCTTGTACGTTAAATATTAATTAACAAACAATAATTAAGGTGTGACGAATTAAAACCCAATTAAACCAAATAGATACATTGTCCAAGACGGAAAATTGAAATGCAAAATTGTTACAATAATTTTCATTATCTGTTATATGTATAATGGGTTGCAATGATGAATAATGTAAAAATAAAAAAAGATGAATAATGAATCGTATCTTAATCTTCATGTTATATTAAGACAAGAGATTAATCCAGTTAGTCGACAATGTTTTCACATACAATGCTATCGTACAAGGCACAATCTATATTAAAATTTGCTTTTATAGTTAAAAATAGTTGTATAGTAGGATAGAAATTGAAAATGTCTCTAGAGTAATGTGTATATATTATATATATAAGGTAAAATAATTATGTATCTTAAATCAATTTCTTCCCACCCTATGTATTTCTTACACCTTGTTCTACTGCCAATAAAAATGAAAGTTTTGTTTAAGAAAATGTCGAATTTAGTAACCGATCAATGGTGAAATTAACACCTTTCAAATTTAAGGCTCGTCACGAATATCTAAAGTACAATATTTCTTACAGTAACTGCTTATCACAAACGAATCGCTATATAAGTCGTCATTGAACTAGTGACTCTAATTGTAAATAATTATATACGATAAACTGTCTCAATATGGCTAATTAAATTATTAAAACTAGCAATTATTTTAATAATGAAAGAAAATAGACGATAATATATGCATAACTTGAAATTCCGAATTGTCTATAATGATTGTCACAGAAATTTCGATCATTTTTATTTTTTTGTCGATCTCTAAATTGGAATCTAAATTGTCGGGTTTAAATTAATACGATATAAAAAATACTAAAATGGTAAGTGCGATAACCGAAAAGTAGGTCATCATGTCGACCTCAAAACTAGTTACGTGAGTTTGTCCTACAAATAGATATTTCTTTTTCCTTTATATAAATAGTTTCTTGTTAGTTCTCTACGTTTTATTGGTTTTTGAATTTTAAAGTTGTTAAAGAACTTTTCAATATAAGTACATATGTATGTATGTATATATACATATGTTAGATGAAAGAACTATTGTTTATAATTTTTAATTTTGTTTTCAATTTAAATTTTGGGATGTAGGAATAAAAATTATTTTCAATAAAATTTATTACGTCATAGAATTAGAAAGTTTTTTTGTAGGTACTCTGCTTCTGCAGGAATTTTATACAAGATATGACTAATCCGTCTTGAATATTTACTCGATCATAACAAATTATTATTTCTTGTAAAAACAATATATTTAAGCTAATTAATGTTAAATAAATCATTAAAAATATTTCATAGACAAGTGAGAGTTCGAAAGTAAAAATATTTAGATAAAAAGAATTAACAAGACGCGCGTAAATCGAAAAAATAAATAAATATTCAAATAGTGAATGAAAATGAAACCATGCTCGTATAAATATACGTGTATGTATATAGTGGTGATAATTGAGTTGGCCTTATAATCAATTCTAGACCATTGATTAAATAGTTCCTGCATAAATTTATATGGAATTTATTGACTCGATATATCCGTATATATATATATATATATATATATATATATATATATATATATATATATATATATATATATATATATATATATATATATATATATATATATATATATATATATATATATATATCTGATATATATATATATATATATATATATATATATATATATATATATATATATATATATATATATATATAAACATATATACATATATATATATATATGGTGAAAAATACGTGAAATCACAAATTTTTGTAAGTCATATTTGAATTTTATGATTTTTATGTTTTCAATGCATAGCCTTGATTAAAAAAAAAATTTAAGAATACTTAATTTTTTTTTATTGTTGTTGTTGTTAAAAATACAGGGTGTCAAATTTTGAGAAAAATGATAATTATGATGTTGTATTTATGGCAATAAAAAGAAAACTAATTGTCCGATAATTATGATTTTGGACTCACTTTAAAGATAAGTTAATAGCAATTAACAAAAAAATATAAAATTAGTATGTTGTTTAATTTCTTCTTCTTTAAATTTCCCGCCAAAATGTTCTTTTTCAATTTTCTCAAAAACTAATTTTTTTTTTTTTTTTTTTTTTTTTTTTTTAAATTTGGCAACTATTATTTTACAACATATTAAAACACTGGACCAGCGTTATTTTTTATATTCTTGCAAAATCTGTTTTAGTAAGAGCATTATTTCATTTTTATATGGAAAAACTATATTTGAATAGATATTTCAGTGTTTTGCTACTGTTTAATTTTTTTGTTTTGTTTATTAATAATATTCAATTTAGCGTCACATTTAAGTATGAGTCACCGAATTGGAAGGTGCCACCCCCTGGTTTATATCGTTTGAAAATTGGTTAACCATAGTACCATAAATCCCTTTAGTTTCTTAGATTATTTTATAAGACTAAATAAAATGTTTTTTTTCCTTTTTTATTGGGGGGGTTGATTATTTTTACTTGACAGGTGTACCTGTTAAACGATGAGTAATTCTTTTGAAAACCAAAAAAAAAATATTGTCGATATAAATAACAGTTAAAATTTAAAATTTTGATTAGTTGACATTGTGATTATTTGTAAACAACATTTAAATAAGGAGCAACATTTTTTAAAATTTGTAAAAAAAACAGTGTGTTAAAGTGACTGATAAATAAGTACTAGTGCATTAAATTTGATAATGGATAAATTTCGAAAGTGTTGTAAACCATTTCGCGACTCAAAGTGTTCGAGTAAACTAAAACCAGTTACGGATTATGTTAAGCAATTAATGCCACAATCGGTTGAGAATCAAGATAAATTGTATATCTGTTCAACGTGCTATATAAATCTAACATGCAAACGACGAAAAATAGAACCAGAATTGTCACCAGTTGCGGGACCATCAGCAACATCACCTATAACACCGCAAAGAGCCGATGACGATGATAGTAGTGATAGTGAAGCGTGTTATTTCAAAAATATAGCTGTTTTGGAAAAAATAAATGAGGTGTTACCCGTTATTGGGAAGTCTCCTATATATCCGAGTACATTGGAAGTCAGGCCAAAACAGCAGCAGCAAAAATTAATCGGTTTAACTTCAATGACATTATCAACATCTTTGGTTTCGGGAATCGTGCCGCTAATCAGTCAACCGATGACCAAAGGAAGATTAAACTATATGATGAATTGATTGGTGACCTAAAAACCAAATTCCAAGAACTGGAGAAAACCAGTGATAAGATTCAGTTACTTACTATATTGCCAAAATCATTAACCATGCAAGAAATTCAGAGCGAGTTCAACGCAACGCAACATATGGTCCGAACAGCTAAAGATGTACGGGACAAGAACGGTCCACTAAGTCGTCCAGCAACTAAAGTAGGAAAGCGAATAAGTGATGAGCTGAAGCAAGCTGTATTATCTTATTACACTGATGATGATGTTAGTCGGATAATGCCCGGTAAAAACGATTATTTAACTATCGATAAGGCTAAAGTTCAAAAGCGGCTAATGATGTGTACACTGAAAGAATGCTACGAGGGATATAAGTCGTTGCATCAGGGCGATGAGTCAAAAAAAATTGGATTTTCCAAATTTTCACTACTTCGTCCTAAATACTGTGTACAACCAGGTAGTAGTGGAACGCATACAGTCTGCGTGTGTACCATACATCAAAATGTCAAATTATTTATTTATGGTACCAAAATGGAAACTTTTACCAACGGAAAGATAGCAGACTACCGGGATTGTATTTCATCTATATTATGTGTTGAGCCCACCAACATATTACCTTCTAGAATGCGAAAGCTGCCCAGGACTGGATAACTTTAAACAATATTTGAAAAATGCATTTCTGGGGCATGGCTGCGAGGATGCTGAGTTAAAGTTTAATCAGTGGGTTTCTACCGACAGATGCAATTTGGAAACTTTTTCACAACCGTTAGATGTATTTCTGGATTATTTCATAAATAAGATGCAGAATCTATTACTTCATGTCACTTCAGCAGTCCAGTTTCTTAAAAAATAAAAAATTGGCGCTGAAGTCTACCGAGGTGATAGTTTTATGTGATTTTGCAGAAAATTATGCATTTATAATGCAAAATGCCGCACAAGGTTTTCATTGGAATAATAAACAAGCGACTATTCATCCATTTGTAATTTACCAAAATTTAGAAGGCAAATTACATCACCACACCTTCGTTATAATATCGGATTGTCTTCACCACGATACTGTAGCGGTTCACTTATTTATTGAGAAATTAATGCAGTTTTTGAAAACTAAAATATCCAGTTTATCTAAAATTTATTATATTACCGATGGTGCAGTCACGCATTATAAAAATAAGAAAAATTTTAAGAACATCCTAAAACACAAAGAGGATTTTGGAGTTGACTGCGAATGGCATTTTCATGCAACAGCTCATGGAAAAGGTCCATGTGATGGAGTAGGGGGTACCATCAAAAGAATGGCATCCAGAGCTAGTCTCACAATGGAATACGGCAGTACAATAACCAATGCAGATGAATTATTTAAATGGGCTAAAACGTTGAAAACAGATATCAATTTTGGATTTTGTTCAGACGCAGAACATAAATCAAAGCAAATAAAACTTGCAACTAGGTTTGAAAATTTAAAAACAGTAAAAGGAACTCACGGTTTTCACGCATTCATTCCAACAGAGGATGGCTATTTGAATTGTAAAAAATATTCTAATTCTGATGATTATCTTAAATTTAAATTGTGATTTTTAATTAGAATAAGATTGAATTTTAAACAATAAAGTAAAATTATCTTTGGGTTTGAAAATAAATAAATACTAATAATTTAACTGAACTGTCTTTTTTGTAAATATGTAATTCCAAAACAAAGAGATATACATATCTATTCAAATATAGTTTTTCCATATAAAAATGAAATAATGCTCTTACTAAAACAGATTTTGCAAGAATATAAAAAATAACGCTGGTCCAGTGTTTTAATATGTTGTAAAATAATAGTTGCCAAATTTAAAAAAAAAAAAAAAAAAAAAAAAAAAAAATTAGTTTTTGAGAAAATTGAAAAAGAACATTTTGGCGGGAAATTTAAAGAAGAAGAAATTAAACAACATACTAATTTTATATTTTTTTGTTAATTGCTATTAACTTATCTTTAAAGTGAGTCCAAAATCATAATTATCGGACAATTAGTTTTCTTTTTATTGCCATAAATACAACATCATAATTATCATTTTTCTCAAAATTTGACACCCTGTATTTTTAACAACAACAACAATAAAAAAAAATTAAGTATTCTTAAATTTTTTTTTTAATCAAGGCTATGCATTGAAAACATAAAAACCATAAAATTAAAACATGACTTACGGCTCCATATAGTGAATTTGTGAGTTCACGTATTTTTCACCATATATATATATATATATATATATATATATATGTATATCCATATAAGTTCAATGCACGAAGCTTAACTGACTTCTAAAATTAAGTTTTGTTTTTCTTATATTATTTAACCCACTCAACAGGTTATTCGTTTTATAAAATAATTTCAAGATCAATGATTAAGAATATTAGCTTTCATGCGCGCTTTCAGACATGACGAAAATAATTATTAAAGCATATTAACTACAATAAGTATGTATATAAAAGAAGAAATTAAGAGTCTTAAAAAATGTTCATAGATCAACCACAGTGTTATTCTACTATTCTTCTATTTTTAATTGAAAAATACCTGACAAAATTTGATAAGTAAACTTGAAAAAATGTATATATACATATATACATACATATCTAGACATACTCGTATATGAATGTATGTACCTACGTAACTTTTGATTTTTAATATATTTTAGTTTAGAAAAGGAAATCTAAGAATCAGGTGGAATGAACAGAACATATAATCTAGTTTATTCATTATATCTTATGTATACATTTTACATAATATTATATAGTCAAATAAATTCGATAAGTTAATCGAAAGTTCAAAGAAAATTACATGCTATTGTTATTGTATAGATATTTCAGTTTCAAGTTAAATGTTAAATTATTTCAAGTTCATTGTTAAGATTAAGTGAAAAAAAAAGTTATATAATCAATCTCGTATATAATATTAAGAAAAGAAAAACTAAATTGTGAAAGTGTCATTAGGCTTTATTGTTTTATAAGCATTTTCAATTAAAAAATATTTATTTTATAATTAACAGATTTTTTAATTATACCCATAAAATTGTTATAAATTAGTGTTTAATATTAGCATATATACATGTACATAGAATAATTAAAATTCCAATAAATCATCAAACCATATCAATATTATACTCATTAATATTTATATTTATTATATATATACATTTATTAAACATGATAAAAAAAACTCCACCTATTTTATTTATTTACATTATGTTAAAATGTACAATTATTTATTATTGTAAATGTGCGAGCCAGTAATTTCTTTTCAATTTATTATTTTTAGATTGATAAATTTGCATCTCATAAATTAAATTTAAAAAAAAATGGAATTTGCTTTAAATACGTACGATGAAATTTTTGTGTATGCGCGCATCGTGAAAGATCTTGTTTGGCAATATTGTTGCAAATTAGAGTATAATTTAGATTTATTAATTTTATGATTATGGACTGTAATCGTACTTTATACAAAACATTATAATCTATGTTCATATAAGTATATATGCATAACTTAGTATTACTATAAGGATTGTTCTAATATGAACTGATTGTTTAGTTCAGTTCTAAAAATATACGAACATTAAAGCTCAGTAGGAGTTTAATCTGGTGATTGTGGTGGCTAACTCATTTTTTTTCTAACGTCTTATGATTTTAACTGAGATAACCAGCCTCTATATATACATATAGTTTTGAATTAAGAGTAAACGAATATTTCTATTATATAAGATATGTCCCGTCCGGCACTGCGTGATTTTCCAAAAATAAGCGATAACGATTTTTCTGAGATGTTATCGGTCTAATTTCCTGCGAAATATCTCCAAAACATTATGTTTCCCCTTCCATGTTTAACAATTGGTTACATATACGAACATTGTAAATAAGTAGTTTCTATATATACATTGCTATATGTATTCTCTCAAAAGGTCACTCAAAGGTTATTAACATTGCTACTTATGTCACTCATCAGGCACCTATATTTGTCCTATAACTCAGATTCGATATAAACTGGTGATGATGAGCTGGTTCTCTTTCTGCTTTCTCTAAAGCCATTTAAATGTTTGTTTAGTTTCCGCTTGTTTGTTCACATGCGCCTATTAAACCATCATATATGTATATATATATATATACATAACTTAGTATTACTATAAGGATTGTTCTAATATGAACTGATTGTTTAGTTCAGTTCTAAAAATATACGAACATTAAAGCTCAGTAGGAGTTTAATCTGGTGATTGTGGTGGCTAACTCATTTTTTTTCTAACGTCTTATGATTTTAACTGAGATAACCAGCCTCTATATATCCATATAGTTTTGAATTAAGAGTAAACGAATATTTCTATTATATAAGATATGTCCCGTCCGGCACTGCGTGATTTTCCAAAAATAAGCGATAACGATTTTTCTGAGATGATATCGGTCTAATTTCCTGCGAAATATCTCCAAAACATTATGTTTCCCCTTCCATGTTTAACAATTGGTTACATATACGAACATTGTAAATAAGTAGTTTCTATATATACATTGCTATATGTATTCTCTCAAAAGGTCACTCAAAGGTTATTAACATTGCTACTTATGTCACTCATCAGGCACCTATATTTGTCCTATAACTCAGATTCGATATAAACTGGTGATGATGAGCTGGTTCTCTTTCTGCTTTCTCTAAAGCCATTTAAATGTTTGTTTAGTTTCCGCTTGTTTGTTCACATGCGCCTATTAAACCATCATATATGTATATATATATATATATATATATATATATATATATATATATATATATATATATATATATATATATATATATATATATATATAAATATACATATATATATATATATATATATATATATATATATATATATATATATATATATATATATATCCATATATATATATATATATATATATATATATATATATATATATATATATATATATATATATATATATATATATATATATATATATATATATATATATATATATATATATATATATATATATATATATATATATATATATATATATATATATATATATATATATATATAGATGTATATATATACAGCCATTCCGCATACGCGAAATCAGACACCCATCCGGAGGCAAGGTGTCCAATTATTCTGAAAATCAGGGAGATGGTAAGTCTAGATAACAAAAAAATATAATTTGAGTAAAAACCCGATGGGGTCAAAATACGCGGAGTTCCGTTATAATTTGTTTATGTCGGAAACTCAAATGTTCACATCTTTAAATTCGTGTATCTTAAGTATTCCTTGTCCGATTTTCACGTGTAATAGCTCGTTGGAAACACAATTGTACTTTCAAGTAAGTATTTTAAACTTTTGTGTATATAACGTTTAAATTTCAGTTTTAAATAGTATTTTGCTGAAAAATCGAAAGGGGGGCACCCTTTTATTTTTATTTTTTTATTATATTATATTTATTATTATATAGAATTAGAATCCTTACAAATGGCAACGTTTAAATGTTTGTAATTTTAAATTTAATTTTGATTTGCTCTCACAATTTCTAAAATGACAATATTTCATCCGCATAGTATATACTATTTTAATTTATAGATAGCAGACATTTTAAGGCGAATGATAATGAATAAACGTTTGATTCAATAATCTTCGCCAAATTCGTTGATATATATATATATATATATATATATATATATATATATATATATATATATATATATATATATATATATATATATATATATATATATATATATATATATATATATATATATATATATATATATTAACACTAAATTACTAAACGCAGAGGACCTCATTCCTTCCCACACTGTAATTCCATTCTTGCATCATCTTTCTGACAAGTCCATCCACAATCAAAACTCTTACAATAAAAATAATGTACGCATATGTATATATACTCGTATGTATTTATAATCGTATATACATACGCATAAGAAATAGTGTTATTTATTTATTTTTTATATTAAACTTTTTTATACTGCTCATCTTTTCTTCTTAGACGGAAATAAGTTTAAAACTTTAGTTATTAAGCAAACGTTAAAAGAAAAAGTTGTGTTTAAGGCGGAGTTAAAAACTCGAGAAACTTTAAAATTTTAAAATTTTATACTAAAATCATAAAATAACTATATATATATTATACAGTGTTGCATCAGTGTGGATTATATATATATATATATATATATATATATTTATATAGATAGATAAATTTTATAATAATTATACAAGTGGTAATAATTACTAAAAATTTTGAATATAATTTATAGTGAAAAAATCAGAAAAGAAATTATTTGTGTCTTACATATGTATGTTAAATTAGGTTCGTTGTTTTGAGTTTTTCACTGCGGAATTGAAATCTTTTGTTAAAATTATGTATATTCTGAATACCAAGTGCAGAACAATTCTACAATTTTCTTATGCCGTTACTTTTAATCTTTTCTCAATATCATATTTATTATATTATATACACACACAATGTTTTTTTAATTGTGTTTTATTTGCGTTTTTCGCACTTCAATAACGATTCGTATAATATATATATACATATGTATATTAGAATAGCAAAATCTAGGTTGGAATAAAAAACCAAAAAAATCAAAAAGATGTTGATGAGTAATTTCAAATAATTGAAGTACATATAAATATTCAATCGAAAAGAAAGTTTTCTGAACAAAAGAAATTATTAATATATTTTATCTTAGTTTTATATGGATATATATATATATATATATATATATATATATATATATATATATATATATATATATATATATATATATATATATATATATATATATATATATATATATATATATATATATATATATATATATATATATATATATATATATATATATATATAATTTATAAAATAGAAAATATCAAAACAAAAAAATGTATTTGACCTACAAATTTTTGAATGAAGTGAAAATATCAATATCAATATTATTTGTATGTATAAATTTAAGGGTTATGCCACTATTGACTTCGAGGGAAATCGAATAGGTAGTCGTATATGTATAAATATATTTATACAAATATAGTTTATATCACATTGTTCTATATTGGTTTATATATCAGATCGGTATTTAATCTGTAAATTAAATAAATAAACATGTTTTTTATGTAAGCATTCAAAAAATATATATCTACGAGCACGCCACTATAGATATTAGATGTGTATTATATACATATTATGTATTTATATATATATATATATATATATATATATATATATATATATATATATATATATATATATATATATATATATATATATATATATATATATATATATATATATATATATATATATATATTGACTAAACATGGTAATTAATTTTTACGATATAAACTTTCTTATTTTATAAATTAGCCGAAAGTATTATTTTTTTATATAAAAAATATCACAAAAATCATGCAAATGTAGAACGGTATAGCCTATAACTATACTATTATCGCTGGTATATTCAACTAGAATGATTCACACTGAACATTGTATATACGTTGTTAATTGTTATCTATATAGGCTCTTTATCTCAATCCATTATAATATTACGTTATATTCACAGTTTGTATAATTATGGATTTTATTTAAAAAAACACTATACACATATTATATAAAAATTATACTATTGTTTCACATTTATAATAATAATAATAGCTGCATCATTGAAAAAAACTTAAGCGCAGTTCACATTATAAAACTCTATATAATTTGAATATAGCATGATGAAAAATTAAACAAATCAAAAATAATTCATCTGGTTAAATACAGTTGTTTATTACTAATAAACTTAAAAAAAGCTCTCTATTGAAACTGTATGTATTATTGGCTGCTTTGGTATTATATATATATATATATATAAATATATATATATATATATATATATATATATATATATATATATATATATATATATATATATATATATATATATATATATATATATATATATATATATATATATATATATATATATATATAAAAATATATATATATATATATATATATATATATATATATATATATATATATATATATATATATATATATATATATATATATATATATATATATATGTCTATATATAAATGTATACATAATTATAGTTTCTTTTAACAACATTCCACCAAACGACAATAACCTACAATATATCTACTCACGTAAAATAGGTCGAGGTCGTTGAATTTATAGAAGTTTATTTCCAGTTTATATGATTCTTATATATAAACCTTCTTAAATCTTCCGAGAAACGAAAAAGAAATTAAAAATATTTGTTTTAAACTTTGGATGTACATATGTATATGTATTAACTTCATAAAATGTTGGTTAACATTACAAAATTGATTTAATTATGTACATATATCGATTAAATTATTACCTTTAGTAGTACGAGTATATATTCATATGTACATACTGATACTATATGCATATATTATAATTTTACAAGTATGAATATTGAAACAAAAGATCATAATGAAATATTGTCTTCTTTTGATTAATATACATTCCATTCACACGTGGTAGTCTAACGTTGTATGAGGAATTATGCGTTTAATAAGTCCCTGCGTATATAAACTATTTAACCTTAATACGGCAAACCAACACAAAAATTGTCAAAACGTAAAACCATACTATAAAACAAAATATACAAATGACCTACTCACTGCAAAGGAGTGCTAACTATAATATAACTATACTTTTGCTTATTTAGCCAATTATTTGATTAAGTACCATTATAATTACACTACAAAATAACGGTTATTCATATATATACAATAGCATGATCGAAATAACTGTCTGTGTGTATGTAATAGGTATTACAATAAAATCTAAAATTTATGACACATATATATATATATATATATATATATATATATATATATATATATATATATATATATATATATATATATATATATATATATATATATATATATATATATATATATATATATATATATATATATAATATATATATATATATATATATATATATATATATATATATATATATATATATATATATATATATATATACATATATATATATATATATATATATATATATATATATATATATATATATATATATATATATATATATATATATGTACATATATATATACATACACTTATATACACACATACATATTTATGCTAATTTGTTTGATACTATATTGTTATATCGGATATGGTCGAAATCAATTTTATATGCAAATGATATGCCAGCTTAAATTCCAGAATATATATTCTATAAACTTTCACTTTGTGCGAAGACGAGACACAATAAATATATATAAATATGACTATAAATTTGACTATAAGATCTATTTAATTTCAGTTAGCTTCCAGTCAACATGAAGCTTTCATTTATCCTAGAACTTTTGCTCGTATTTCTGCTGGCCTCGTTTGCAGCGTCCCGAACTGTTCAAAGGCGTAAGTTTTGCGCGATTCCATTTTAAATTCGCTCTAATCAATAATCAAACCACATTTTATTTATTCCTATACATATATAGAACCAAAATTAATACTAGCATCTGAATTAAATCGACAAAATGATGAAGATAACTCAATTATCGATGAACCTACTAGTAATAATGAAAAGCAGCTGACCGAATCTCCAATAATCGATGATGATGAAGATGTGATTGAAGAAGAAAGTTCAGGTGCGGAGGAAACAAATGTCCCCGCGGTTGATGAAACGGAAATAAATGATGACACTGATGCTTTAGTTAATGTAGATGATCGACCTCCAATCAATAAATATTGTTCATGCTCAAACGCCGTGTGTAATTGTTGTCGCGATTTTTCTTTGCCTATTGTACCAGTTCGAGGTCCGGGCTGTGCAGAAATTAAATACTTGAAAAATGATCGACTATCGGTTACAGTTAAATACGGAGATTTTGTATTAGCAAATCGTATTGTTAAGGCCGGTACATCAAAACCAATTTGTATTCCATTACCAGGTGGTTTCTCACGGTTCTGTGGTAGAATTTATGGAGTACAACGTGTTAAGGAAGATTTTAAAGCTTGTCTTGGATTAGAATTACGCGCTGATGAAGAAGTTGAGGCTGCATTAAAAGTATCGTGTTTCAAATTTGGAGAGCGTGGTCTAGCCGTCACTGAAGCTGATCCTCTACCAGCTATTGAAAATGAAGCAGCTAGTGATGACGATGATGATGACGATTTATTTGGATTAGGTGGTGCTGATGGTGGCGATGATGAGGATGATGATGATGACGATGAGGACGGTGAGGATAGTTCGGCAGGAGGTGGTGATGATGATGATGACTTGTTCGGACTAGGCGGAAGTGATGATGAGGAAGATGATGAAAGTGGTACCAGTGACGATTCTCCCGACTACTCCGGATTTAGTTTGATTAGCGAGGGTTTTGATGGAATTTTTGGCGATGACGATGATGGCCAAAAGAAAAAGAAGGTTGTTATTAAGACAAAAAATAGTAATGGATCGACTGAAGCGATTAAAAATACGACATTAGTTGATGAAAATAAAAATGATAAAGACGCAATTGCTTCACTTGTAACAGTTGAAAAACCTATTACTGAAGCCACAATCACTCCAACTAAACCTAAAAAGAAGAAACCGAGTGGAGGTATTTTGGATGCACTTTTAGGTGATGACGATGATGACGACGAGGACGAGAAGGATAGCGATGACGACGAGGACGATGACGACGATGATGAAGATGAGGATGAGGATGAGGACGATGAAGGAGATAAAGAAGAAGACAATGCTGAAAAGGAGGAAGAAATAGAACCACAAGAAGACATTAAAGACGAAGCTGAAGATGATAACGAAGAAAGTTATGATACCGCTGAAAATGTAGAAGATGAAGATAATGAGGAAGAGGAAGAAGCAGCTACAGAAGATGATGATGATATAGCTAGCAACGAAACAGATGGTACACAAAAGGTAAATGCATCAGATAAAAACAAAAACAAAAAGAAAGATGATTACTATGGATATCTTTCACGACTAATGAAAATGTTTTAAACGGAACCAGCCAAAAATTGTATAAGCAATTAAAATTAATAATGAAACCTATCGAGAAGAAAATATCGAGAAAGCTAATAGACTGGATCGAATTAATTAAAATTATCACTTAAGTCTAATTTATTAATATTTCATTTTATTTTATATATTATGAATAATTCAATTTAATTTATTTATTTATGATAAACAAAAATATAAAACAGCAATCATATTCGAAAATAAGACATATAATTTTAATATTTATACTAATTACTTTTTAATTCAAATAATTTTGTAGAGAAACAAATATCTATATATTATATTCAGCAAATTTTTTTTTTGTTACCAAACAACTAAAAACATTTTTGTAAATTTAATAAAGCGATTTATAAGATTAGCGCTATTATGAGACCTTTTGAAAATTCAAAATTCATAATACATATAAAATTAAACAAATTTATCTCGAATCGAGCTAAATTTCGAAATAGTTACCCCAAAATATATAATTTATGTAGTTCATTTAATGCGAAATAGGGCGCACATGAACAAACGAATGCAATAAATAATTTTTATTTAATATATTTTTATTATTTATTTTAAATATTATAATTAATTATATATAGTTAAAATAAATAAAATGTAAATAATTATTAGATTATAAAATAATTATTAATAATAATAAAAAATAGTTAATACTATTATATAATGTGTTTTATTTCAATGTGTACAAATTTATCAAGACTATAAGATATACAAAACATGCAGCAAAAGCGCTAAATTTAAGCAAATCGCAAATATATTATATTGTATAAAATTTAAAGTAAATTACAATAACAATTCCCCTCAATGACTGATAATTTTTTTTACATTTACTGTAAATATTACATTACATTTTTTACAATTACATTTACTGTAAATATTCAAAAAATTAATAATAAATTTTTTCTTGTTTATTTTCTTAAGAAATGTATGCCATTTAATATTGAAAATAACAATATATATTATCACTCACCACTTTATCTTAACACAAACATAACGTTCAATTCTAACTTACCAATTTATTTTTCAAATTTTAACCCATTTGCTATATATGTATATATATATATCTCGCATTTATAACATGTTTAAACTAGGTAGAACTAATGAATTGATTGTCACGAAACAATTGTGTTTAATTTTTTAGAAATTTCGATATCAATGTCCCCATATATATGTATATTTACACAAATCGCTCTCGTCAATATGAAATATTGACTGTAAAAATTATCAAACAAATTAAGTACAAAGGTTTCACTTTCCAGGAAAAGTTTTTGTTTAATGTATAGATAAGGTTTCAATTTGTATGAAAAGTGAAACATAAATAAATGTGCTTTTAGATTTTTTAAATGAACCTAAATACCCCTAAGTCATTGGTCTGCTGAATTTACTTTACTTAATCACAAATAAGTGTTAATATTTCATCACGTTAATAATATTTTTATTGATTTGTTAAATTAATAATTTCTATAACTCATATTTATGTGAAATTTTTCGAAACTTAATCACAATCTTTATAATCTTTAATAATCGAATTTAAGACATAAAAACAAAAGACATATTTGACGGGTCGCTTGTTTATATTTTATTTTATATTTACAACAATGTGGACTGTGGAGGGAAGATGTGAAATTTGTTCATCAAAAATATGGTGTTAAGTTCATGTATGATTAATTTGATCATAAAACTAGTCAACTTTAATTTAGTAATAAGTAAGAAATGAAACTGACATCCAAAAAGTGAAATTTCCGATAAATATATCATTATTTGATAATTATTATCAGGCTAATATATGATTTATCATAATTTTTGGTGTCAGAAATTGAGCTTCATTGTACTAAAGCCAGAATTTGAATATAAGAAAATGAAATATTTCTGCGAGATATGTTTAAAACATAAATCATATAAATAACAATTTCAAAATGAAGTAAGAACTTATCCACCACGAATAAACATTATTCAACACAGACATCTATATATTATTATCAACGACACAATTTTAACAAGTTTCGATATAGAGCAGGTATTCCATTTATTTTCGCCATTTAGGTTTTGGAGTTTAAAAAAATGTTATTTCCAGTTCGAAATGTTTTTGCTGTGATCATTCACATCTTTCACATCACCACGCCCAAATGAAAATCCTTAAATTGGCTACCTCTAAGTTCTGGTTACGATTAAATAATGAGTTTCCAATTATTCTTAATCAAATATAATATATATTATATGTATGTATATTATTTATAGATAACAATAACATCTAAATGTTTTTAGATTCGGTTTCTACTAAGTTCGGAAAATGGTATTTAAAACAGCTATATTGATATTTTTGCAAAGAAAGTTAAATTCGAGGCAGCCTAGGGAGTAGGCACAGATAACCATTTGTTAAAACATTAGAATTCGAATAGTTAATTAAAGATTGATCAAGCCAAAGGCCCGTTGTACATTTAAGCTAAGCTAAGCGATGTGAGCTATGTTCATAGCCTTCGGTTGTAAATAAAGAGTTTTAATAGATCGATGCACACTTCAGCTAAACTATCCGAACCATGTAAATGTATGCATTTTTGTTTTGAACTATGAAAACTAGTGCTCGAGTTGTTTTCGCATTGCAATTTTCAGCTATATCACTCACACATACATTAATATTTTTCTATATTTTATTCATAACCTACTATGTGCATTACGAATAAAAGATATAGGAACATCAATGTATATGTATGTGTGAACTAATTTATTAGCTGAAATGTGCGGTGCGTCGAGCTAGCGAGCTAAACTAAACTGTAAGATATTTTCTCGTTGATTCCGTTTAAATTTTTTAGTACAGAAGCTAATCAAATGATACTAACTTCACGTAAGCATATTTTGACATTTAAACTATAAAAAAAACTTATTAGAATCCATCTGCGAAAATGGCGTAAAAGAATTGTGTGTTGTGTGTAGTTTTTTCATAACAAAATAATTTTTAATTTTCTTTTATTATTTCCTTCTGTGTTTTGATGCAATACAAATGTGTGATTTAATAAATTTAAAGTAGATAATTAAAAATAATAATCAAACCGAACCTAATTATATAGTGGAGATATGGCATTTATGCCCGATAATAAAATCGCAAATTTCAGTGGTTTACTTGATGTTTTCAAAAAGTTCATCGTCGCTGATTTGCTACCTTATTTTCACAATATTAATCTTGGATTCGAGGAAACAAGCATTAATTCTGTGATTAATGCAATATTTTGGTGTTCTGTTGTGTTTGGTTTAATATTTTATTATTTTAATAAGTTTTTACAGGTGAGCTAAAAACAAAAATACATTTTAAAAGAAAATTTTTTTGAGTAAAAAATGAGTATATTTTGACGTTTACCCATTTGGTGTAATTTGATTGGTCGAATTTATGTGTAACGTTTCAAATATATTTTGATCCGTTGGATTTATCAACGCAACGTGTATTAATGCGAATTTCGCGTTTTTTTTATTTTCAGTTGTTCCTAAAATCAACCAAAGTTAAACGATATAAATGGCGTCAAACGATACAAACTGTTTGGAATATATGCTTCTTTCTAGCATCATCAGTATTCTTAGATATATATCATTCGTATTTTTTAGCACCGCAAATTTTAAGAGAAACTGGTCGTTATTTTCCCAAGTATGAGAACGCTTTATTCTTGATTTCGGATGATATACGCAAATTTAATACAATTTCGTTGATTTTAATCACATTTTATATCATAACCGCTTTTATCGACTTAAAAGCAAAAGATTATGTGGAAACGGCAACGAAGGTCTTATATGGGTGTGTTTTGATTAATTTCTATTATCTCGGGTAAGATCTTGAAATAAACCGCGATTTAAAACCACAATTTTGGCGTAATTAAATTTATTTTGATTAATTTCAGATATGAAAATTTCTCCGTAATATTAAACGTAAATATGGGAATATTTAATTTTATAACGGAAATAATAACATTGCTAGCGTTGCATACATCCGATAAAAATGATGCCTTATTTAAATTTTATGTATTTTTAAGATTTTTATCGTGGTCCTACGTATTCCTAACACTTTTACCTTTTAAGTACTTAATTCCCACCTTGTATGCGAAAAATTTTAAATTATGGTTAAACATATTTTTCTGGCTGTGGTATGGCTCGTCTGTATGGAATTCGGTGAGTTTTGTGAGGATTTTCTATATGTAAATCAATCATTATATATAATTTCTTTTCGGTTTCCAATTCAGCCTCTGCTACAATATTTTTACCATCACATATTTCATGTCCATCCATCGGATTGTATTGGAGGAAATTCATCAACTAGATGTATTTTATTAAAAGACTCGCAGGAGCTAAGACATTATAATAATTTACAAAAGGCTGTAATGGAACTTAAAATTGCAAAAGAGTAAGGGTTTTCGTATAATATGATCTAATCATATTTACACATTTATTTTTGTTGCAGAAAGAAGTATGTAACAAAGACATCATCTGAAAACGCTTCGGCCAAGGCATTTCAGAGTATTAAATGTTTAATGTTATTGAAACGTAAATTAAAACGGATTAGGGACAGTAAACTAGAATCTACGTCCTCACAATCCAGTCAAACGTGCATACAAAATTCAATAACCGAACAAACCACCGATAGTCTATCAAATGGACATGCATCATGATTTTGTTTTAAACTTAATGTTTTTTTTTAAATTTGTTTCTTGTTTAAAAAAAAAACACTCACGAATATTTATAATATGTCCTGTTTTGTTACCTGTTTAATTTTACACCAAATAAAGAATATTATATACCTAAATATGATTTATATGATTACAAACTGTTTAGATAATGTCTTTGCAATTCTTATTTCATTCAATTCTATATAAAAGTAAGTTATGCAAAAACACGTAATAGTTATACAAACAACATGAGTGTTGTTATTATGCTCGATGGTTATGACGCTACGTAATATGTTGCAAACGTTACAAATGTCAAAAAAGTATTGTGTATAACTTTGTTCGCGCATAGATGTGTATTTGATCGTTATTGGTTCATACAGGGAGCCTATTATGGTATTTTCGATAGCGTTTTTTTCTCGATATTATCGAAAATGGCCTATTGTGAAATTTTTATAAAATAATTTCATAATGGGCCATTTTCGATAATATCGAAAAAAAACGGTATCGAAAATACCATAATAGGCCTGTTTTACAGGTTTTCAAAATCTCGTTTTTTACCATTAATACAAAATCTCGCGAATATTTATCGTAATCTGCATTTTATTTGTATAATTTAATAACTTCTATAAATTAAGAGAATTTTTAAGCTGATTTCTTTAAACAGATAGTTGGTTTTGGAATAGGATTTTCATGTTAATTGGACAGGAAATAATTAAGAACTAAATTCATAAACTAACAAGCCATGAAATAAGCTGGCAATTTGATCCCATTCTTGGCTGAAATCTATTTACAACATGCTTAATGAAGAATGGTTCAAGAGACGTTGAGCGACTGGCGCAGATTATAATTTTGACTTAACTCACCCTAATTCTAGTTAAAATTCCAACTTAACATTTTTTTTGAAACATACTTGAGTTTTGTTAATTTTTATAGACATTCAGTTCTTGTTTATAAGTCTGATCAATATTTTAGAGTAATATCTGAGTAATATCACCTCTTTTTAGTCTCATAAGTCTGCTTTTTTTAATTTTTTAAATTATGAATTTTTAAGTTTGATTAATATTGTAGAAAACGTTACATATATCACAATAAAATTTAAAAGTAGACCTATTGAAAAAATTGTTGATGGATCCGATCAATTGTTATTTATTTTATCCAAATCAATATCCGCGTAATTTTGCGTTTAAAATAGCACAAAACAAGTTTAGTTTATATTTGAATTTATTAAAAAAATCATATATGTACGTATATTTCTAAAAACTATTTGTAATAATGTAATAATATTTTACTTTAAAATTAGTTAATTTAGATAATTTTACATGGTCTAAAAATATTTTTTTTTTCTCAAACAATTATGAAATCTTGTTTTAAATAAATTAAATTAAAAAATAAATTATACAATAAAATTTTGTGTTTGCTTTTCTTCTTCGTGATAATTTTGGTATAGTAAACTAGAAAAATATTACACTATATTGTTTATAATATAAAATATAAACGAAAAATCAATTATAAAATGTGTCAGGAAAAACCATATGTTAAACATTTGTTGGTGCATCCATTGCGCATATTATACTTTTCATTACGGCCGCTGCAGCTAATGATGAATAATTATGCCATTTTTTCGTTGATGTACCATCTTTGTAATCTGTGATACCTTTGATTAAAATAAAGCTTTCACGACAATTACCTATTATACTCTCGATTACGGAACTCATTTCAAGATCGGTTGCGAGTAAATTATATTTTTTCGCAAATTCCGTACGTAAACGATCGGAACGTATAAAATCACGTCCAGAACCAACTGGACCTAAATGTAAACGTGTTGTTGGAACATAATCACCGTCGACAGCGTCTTGTGGCGTTGGATGTTGAACTTCTATCACATCACGGTTACCAATATTCATATATAGTTTGTCAGTATTTATAGCTGGTCGAGTAAAATCTGTATCAGTTTTTCCCTGGAAATAAAAACAAACAGAAAATGATAGTAAAAAAATGTTTACTTGAACCTTTCGAATAAAATTTTAGATTATTCAAAAATCAATTCTAAATTTTGGAAATCGAGTTCACTGCTAAATTTATTGGTTAATGGTGATTTCAAGATTTTTGAAATAGTGTAGATTTCACAATATTAAAAACCATGTTTTGAGTACATATACAAAACATTACATACCTGTAAATGTTTAACACCCTCCTCCAAATATGTTTGCCACGGTTTCTTCGCATCTGTATGTAAGTTTTTCGCAATATCTTGTAGTGATTTATTCACGGGTAAATATGTTTTAATATTTTCACCACTGTTGTATACATAAACATATGGCTTCTTCGTCGTTTCAATTCCATTCGAGGAGAGTAAAAACTGATTCTGATCGATATCGGCCAAAACCACATCTCCAAGCCGTACGTGACGACGATAATCGGTGTAATGTGGTATACCGCCCGCAACACCGACAATAAATACAAAATCAACTTTTTGGAATGTCCCTAATAGCCGGGTTGTTGTATTACCCGCTGCTGTCATCGCTTCACGTGTACTACCAACAGAGGGCAATTTTGTACTTACAATTCTATGCGCACCAATGTTACCCAATGTATATACGTTTGATTCACCTGGAATGATATGAAGATGATTGTTAAGACAGATTTTAATAGAAATAAATCCCATATAAACATAAATTAGTGCCAATGTTTTTTTTATTTGCCATAAGCAAATCACCCAAAAAATATATAAACAAAATTAATGAAAAATGTATTTATTTAATTTGTGCAGATGATGGTTATAGTGTTGTGTTATCCTCGGATATATCTACACTTGAACGACAGTTGACCTGGCTACCTACCTAGTAAAATGTTACATCTATCCAAATCGAAAAATTGGTCGCTAGTAATTAAGCATCTAATCTACACAATGATAAACGATAAATCGACTAATTTTTGCATTATGCGTAAAAGCTTGTTGTGGTGTGCCAAATTGTAGTAACTCAAAACATGTCAATAGTATATATGTATCTTCTATATATAATAAATTCTATAAATTCAATAATTTGTTTTTTTTAACTATTCTTCCTTACTAAATTTTAAAATTTCCAAAATTATCTCATTCTTTAAAAAATTTCTTTATTAAATACTAAAATGTCTCACAATTAAAATTTTAAAATGTTTTAACAGAACCTTCATAATTTTTAAGTCAAGATTTTTAAATCTCATTTATTGAATTCTTTGTATTTTCTGAATGCTCTAAAATTCCGAATTATGTTACCATCATTAGAATTCTCTTAGCTCTACAACTTTTTTGTGTTTTCTGAATTGTCTAAAATCGTTTAAAGCCTCCAAATATGTGTTTCAAAATTATCAAATTATTTCTAAATTTTCGCAATTATATATAGTTTTATGTAAACTATGTTGACGAGTTTGTATACGAGTATGTCTGAATATGGCACTTTAATATTTAAGCGTGGCATAAATCTGGTAATAAATATTTGATATATGAATATGTACGCTACATAACGAGACTCCACATATCTGGATGCATTTAAAATAAATCTTGCAATATTTATTTACAAAATACAATCACGCTGAAACTTAGACACAAAATGTTCTTTCCGCCTTTCTCTAACACAAAAGATTTTATGTGCAAAGAAACCATATAAAAAAATTAATAATACACAAAAAGCAACATATAAAGTGATTTTGAAATGGTGGCAACAATCAAAAAACAAAAATTTTAAAACAATTTTCATCCACAATTTGTCTTACCAAAACGTTGTCGAACTTTACGATTACGCCTTTCTAAGCCGTTTATATTTTTTTCAGGTGATGTTCCTAAATTTTGTTATATTATTTTAAATTTTGTAAATTTCATGCAAAAAATAAATAGATAAAAGAAAATTAATTTTAAATTGAATTTTGGAACGATTTCTACTTATTTGACTAAATTAGTTCTTAAAAATATTAATTGGATATGTGTACATACCAACAGTTGTGTAACGTACGAATGTTTCCTTGTTCTCCAACATGGCATCGACCGCTAATTTTTCACAGTATTGAGTTGTAATTATTGCAATCGTAGGTTGTTTATTCGAAGCGATTGTTGGCATTTGTTTCACCACTTTAATCTCCGTGTCCTCATGGTGGATACGAGTGAATGAGTTAAATGCTAGTGATTTGATAATTCCACGATTTTGTAAAGTGATTAAAATTTGCAATACTTCTTCTTCTGACCAGCCATTGTCCCTAAATTAAGAGTATAAAAAATAAGAAACACTAAAGTGCAACAAGAAAGAAATACATACTTTGCAAGATCATCGGGTGTAATCGGATTTGGATATGCATGTTCGACTAATTCTAGTACTTTTTCTGCCGTTAATGGTACTACCTCGAATTGTGTTTCTTCCAAGGATACTAGAAAGAAAGCAAAATTGCTGTTAAATTATAATTTCCGACCGCATGCGGCGCATGGACAAACGTTTTTAGTTAATTAGTTTTAAATTTCATTTAGTAAAACACCAAAAATATTATTTTTAATCATTTTCAAAATTAGCATATTTTTGTCGGAAATACTAAAACTTCCGCTATTAGATAAACAATTTATCGCGTTTATTAATTTTTTTTAAAATATATTTTGCAATACAATTTTTGGGCCCCTTCTCTGCCTCTCGCTTCTTTCGTTTTGATAAAAATTACAGCAAAGCAGTAAACAAATATTGATTGTTATTTTTGGAAACCAGGATACGAACATAAAAAATGAATACCATAGATTAACATAGTTTTGTGTAGGGTGGATCAAATTCGTATGAACATGTTTATGTAACAGTGTCAGAATGAATTGTCATGTTATTCGGTATGGCTTAATTTTTAATTTGGAGCATGAATTAAACAAAACAATTCAATTTTTAGACAAAAATTAATAAATTAGATAAAAACATAAAAACAATTAAAACAACAACAATGAAATATTAATTCTTTTTAATATAGGCTGTTTCACACAGAGGACAAAAAATGGTTAAAATATATTATTAAATTTTAGGAGACCATTATTGTAAATTTCCAACCATATTTCCTTCATTAATCCATCACCTGTACTATTTGTTGCGCTAGATTTATTTAATTTTTCACTTAAATCGCCAACATTATAAATCATACAATCAGATCGAGCTAATTACCAAGAACGAAATTTTTTTTTTGTAAAAAAAAATGAAATTTTAAACCCTTTTTTAAAACGGTACATGGATATAAGTACATATAAGAAATACTTACACGGCCGAGATGGAGGTGCCGAAACCTGTTCCATGATTTTTAACTCGACTTCCAAAGCTTGAATTTCATTGTACCCTTTTTGAAGTAATTTCATAATTTTCTTTATAAATCCCACATAATCTAGAATTTAATTAAATATTTGTAAGTTCACAAAAATTGTTTCACTTACTCTAATCTTCATAAATTACCTCGTGGAAAATCAGTCGGTGTGACTAGTTTTGTGAAAAAATCTTGTGCGATATGTGCCTGTTGTTCACCGTCAGTGAACCATGTTCTAAACCAAAAACGTAAAGTTCGTGATTCTTGTGAATGTTGTCCTGTATTAGCACTGACTAAAAATACCCGAAATTCAAGGCTGATATGAGGAGCTGTCTTCTGTGATTTTTGATCTATATAAAAACGTATAAAAATGCGTATATTAAATCGATTAAAATATAAATAAAATATTATTTTAACCTTTTATTGCATCCTTATTTATAATAATACCACGATGATCACCGCCCGCAACATGTACCCGTTCATTTAGTTTTTCCATTAATTTTCGTTCGATAAGTAGTACCGTTGAATTTGATGTTTTTCCTTTTGGTGTCATTACAACTTGTTCCTCTTCGGGCGGTTGTGCTAAACTATTTTGTGAAACTGAAAATTCACTATCAATACCATTACCATTCTGTTTTCCTTGATAAATTGTATTGTTATTATCATAGTCGTTGTTATTGTGAATATTATTATTGTTTGATTTATTTGGTTTGGGTGGCACAACTGGGGCTGACGACGGCGTAGACATTTTTACTTGTTTTTTTCTGTAAAAATCAAAAACGAAAATTTAAATTTCGTGCTTTATATTATGGCATGGAGTATTTTGATTTGGTTTCTTTGAATATTGTTGGGGGATGTTCGCTATGCTTTCTTTTATTTATAAATAAATGAGCATGAATTCTACTAAGAATATCTAAATGAGTGAGTATTATTATTGTATCCGTTACTATGTAGTATGTACATATCACCTGATTTTCTAAATCTAATTAAAAAATTATATAATTTTCGCAAGTCACATGTTTTAGTTAAATTAAAATCATAAAATTTAGCCTTAAATTTTTATTTTAATGTGCATGTAAGTATGTATCTAACTCTATAGTTGATCTCATGTTAATTTTGCTTTAATTGAAATAATTCAGGTTCAATTTTAATATTGTTTTATTTTAGGTTACAAACCGTGTTAGCTCACGTACATAGCTTTATTTTAAGCCTAACAATGCTAATTTAATATTAGCTTACCTTTAGCTAAGCAAATACATATGTATGTGAAAAAGTGAAAATTTTGTGAACTATGATTTTATTTATTCGAATTTCTAAATGTGTTGGTATTAGTAGCTGCTACTAATTTATCACTTGACTTTCTAAACTAAAAAATCCATCTAAAGGTCTTGAAGTATTTTATATTTACATATTTATGTACATATGTCAGACTGTAATTTGTTTACCAATAAATAAGTAAAAATTGCATGCAGCACAGACATTACACAGTGCAGACTAGTATTAGCTATCATATTCGAAGGAACGTTATATTTTAATATACCAATTAACTTAATTGAATCATTAAATCACTTTAAGACAACACTCAGATATAATTTAATAAAAATAAGAATTGATGTGGAAACTGAAAAGAAACGCATATACTTATATAGAATATCAACGTTTATTTAAAGAATCAACCTATATACATGTACATACTCGTATATACAGAGTGAGTTCATAGTGGTAAAAATTAAAACATCTAAAGATGAATCATGTTTGGTCATTCGTCTGATCATTAATACTTAAATGATACCGAGAGGGAGTGCTACACTGTATCTTGAGTGCATGACAATACATTTTTTTTTAGTCTAAATAAATTTTTAATCAACGCGAAATTTGAAAACTAATTCCCAAAATAACTGCGAAAAATAAAACTGATTAATAAACCGCACCATTAATAGACAAAACAAAAAGCATATTTTTATGGGTGTGAAGTTAACCCTGTACGTGGATTACAAATATGAATTTCGACTTGTATATGGTTATACATATGAATGTATGTATATAGCGATCGATTTATATTATACACCACACCTTATCAGTATTATCAATTTCAAATGCCTTAGGAATTTCGTTTCTGTAGGTACTATCAGCTTATTATCAATGAATCAACGTGATAATTTTTGAGTTTAACATATGTGTTAAAGTATCGAGTTCAGATAAGATTGCAGTCAGTTGCACGGTGGAATAAAGATCCGAACAAATTTTGTTTAAAGATTACCTCATTAACAAACTAATATTAGACAGTCGTTTAGCATAACTTTTGATACGATAATAATAATTTTCACCTCATCCCACATTTTCATGTCAATTTAATTTTCTATTCATGCATTCCGTGACTATAAATACACAAATTCAATCATTTATATCTATAGTTAACTGTTTCAGCACAAATGTATTATACACAATATTAAGTAGGTATGTTTATATGCATGTATGTATGTCCATAAAATGGTTTACGTGCAAGATTCGGCTTTCCATAATAAACATTAATCTAAATTTGAATAATGACCAAATAAAAAAATGTAATTTTTTTATTGTTTTCCGATTAAAAATTATAACTTTTCCATATGTTCTAACACGAACGTTATATTACACAGATAACGATGGAAAATTTCAGAAAATTAAATTATCACGCCAAAATGTTAATTTAAACGGAATAATTTATGAATCCTGGCACTCGATGGTACATTTATATGATTCTTAACTTTCTATGCTATACAGCCAACCAGTTATACAGTTCTACTCGATTAACCATACACAAATTTAAATTACATTCCAACATCTGATTAATGTCGAAAAACAAAAACAATTATGTTTATACAGAAAATTTCAATGTAATGCAGTTTTATAATCTCAAGAACAAATTTAATTTGTATCATAATTATATTTATCTTAACCGTGACAGGTTTATTTTTATATAAAACAAAACAAAAAAAAAAGAAGTAAATTCTCTCTTCAACGCCGGACGGGACATGTGGTTTATGTAACTTCAACACTTTCATTCGGCTGTGAATTGAAATAATGAAAAAACCAAATTTAAAGTACATTAACAGTTGATTAAAATATTTGAGATTCCAAAAACAGTTAAAAATTAAAATACACGCGGTTCGATTAGAAATTGCTTGGCGAGTGGGAAGAGCAAAAGCCTAATTAAATTTTATTTAATTAAAGTGTTGAAACTTTGGCATACTTACATCCGCTCACGATTAATTTTTGTAGATGCAAAAGTTGAAATATAAAATGACGTTACATTCGTCTGTGTGAACAAACTGTCATTTTTGGTGAGAAATTATTAAATGAAATCTTACATTAAATCAATTAAGTTGCTTCCGTTTTCATTGTATTTTGAATAGACATAAAATAATTCAGTTTAATGTAATTTGTCTACGCTAAATATTACACGACCTTATCGAAATATAATTTACAGCAATATTTGAGGTTTTAGAAGGCGTATTTATAACTAAACGTCATTATACAGATACAATGTGCATAATTAAGTCACTGGAAATTCCGTAGTTATATGATTTCATCATATAACTCGTTGATTATCACTTCCTACAGAAATAATCATGAGCCCATTGAGCTATATAATCTCTATTATATTATTCTCTTAAATGTAGTATAGAAGGCACTACTATAAAATTTATTGTATCGTTGTCCCCAAAACCTCAGATCGGATATTTGTTTTTACTGATAGATTTGGACTCCATCGGGAGTTTAGAAATTACACTAGAGTGAATCAACACTACCGATATAGTATATTACCGAGGTGTTCCAACATGAGATTAAAAAGTATCTGCATTTCTATAATTTTAAATACTTAATTTTACAAGTTTTTTCAACATTCTCAGACATTTCAAAGCATATCATTAACGAACAATCAACATTGCGAGCGACGCCCTCACAACTTTGGCTTTCCAACATTGTTAGCGGTCCTCATAGAATTTGATTTATAAATTAACCTACATAGCTGATTCTCGATGGAGTTTACTTTTAATATTTAATTTTATATATAATTTGGCTAAGAATTTAAGGGTAATTGATTTTAATTTTGCATTTGAATTATAATTTATCTGGTAAATATACTAAATAAAATTATTTTCGAATTTAACTTTCAACTTGAATCCAAAACAATCCAAGAGGAAATTGTATTTAATAAGTATGAACCATTTAATAAAAATTTCAAATTCATATAATTTTAGGAAATTCAATTAATTAATTAAAACAGTTTTAAAGGCCATTACTGGCCCCTTACTGAGTCAACAATTTGGCTCCAGCGGTTTCGATCCCGAGCATGGTCTTCATACTGTCTAAGACAATCTGAAGAAGCCAAGTCGTCCTTTACACCGTGGAGCCATCGTCGCCTGCAACGACCTCTCCGCCTACCATATGGTGGCTCTCCTTTCAGAGATCGCTGCACAATTCGTTCCGGATCAGCACGCAGAACGTGCCCGAGCCAGCGTACTCGCTGAGATCTTACTTCATGTACAATATCGTGGATCTTAATCAGATCTCTGATCTCGACATTGTACAGAGGTCGGTAGGTACCATCTATTTCGCGTTTTGGGCCGTAAATCACACGCATGACTCTTTTCTCAAATGTTAGGAGCCATCTCTCGTACTCATCCGTCAGCGCCCAGGAAATTCAATATTCTATTTTATAAATTAAATTCTAATAGATCCAAATTGTAAACACCATTAAAATATATAGTATCCATAATTAGGTAAAACTTCCAAATAAATACAAATCACTATACATACGTAAGCCCCTGTGGTCGGGGGGCACTCACATGTCTCGTAAATCAAAATTGCACGAACATGTTTCCCAAGAATACCACCACAGTACCCTTTGCTTGTCGTAGGAGGCGACTTAACGGTTGGATCGCTGGGCTGACGACCCGCATCCGTAAAAAAAATATAGTGTTTATAAAGTCAACAAAAAGAAAAATGGATACCGCCAAAACGACACCGGACCCCCGCTCAAGTACCCGGACACGAGATTTAGGATCGGCACGTGGAACGTGCAATCACTAAGGAAACCAGGAGCGTTAGAGGGCCTAATCACGTGCATGAAGGAGTATCGGCTGGAACTCGTTGCTCTTCAAGAAACTCGCTGGCCTAAAAGTGGAGACCATGTGTCCCAGGGCTATACGTTGTTCTACAGTGGAGATGACCTCGGAAATCTTGGAGCTGGATTTCTTCTTGGGCCGCAGGTAAAGAAGGCTGTTTTGGATTTCCAAGCAGTCAATAACCGATTGTGTAAGCTTCGCTTGCGCATGAAGTTAGCTAACCTGTCGATAATTTGTGTACATGCGCCCACAGAAGTCAGCCAGCCCCAAGATAAAGACTCATTTTACAATGACTTGGACGATCTGATGGGATCTATACCCGAACACGATGTTAGAATGGTAATTGGGGACTTTAATGCTAGAGCTGGCAGAAATCAGACCAACTTGTGTGAAAACATAGGTCCGTACTCCCGACACGAAACTGCGACCGATAATGGTGAGAGAATGATGTACTTTGCGGTTGCTCATGATCTTAGAGTAGCAAGCACATTCTTCCCTCACAAACACATACATCTTGAGACATGGACACATCCTCGCGGAACTTCCCGGAGCCAAATTGACCATGTGTTAGTTTCTAAAGGACGGGCTCAGGTTGTGCAGGATGTGAGAACTTATCGGTCAGCAACCAAATACGTAGGCAGCGATCATCATTTGGTCGCTGCAAAGCTACGATGGAAGTTTTCGTACAAGTCTAGGAACACAGCGAAACGCATGGTACGTTTCGACTGTGAAGGTCTGATAAATGAAGATCAAAAGAAACGATATCAGGATCTTGTCAGCGACAACATTAATGAAGCTAATTACCAGTCTGACTGCGTGAACTCTGTCTGGGGGGTACTGAAAACTTCGGTTGTCAGTGCTGCTCAACAGACTTTAGGTATAGTGAAAGTCAGACCCAAGAATGATTGGTTTGATGACGAGTGTCGTCTTGCAGTTGAGCAACAAAATATAGCCCATAATGAAGTGCAACAACGTCTCACAATCGCGAGGAAAAACAAGGCTGCTCTTGCAAGAAGGGCAGCTAAGCGGATTTGTAGACGGAAGAAGCGAGAATGGTGGAAGGCCGAGGTTCTGAAAGTACAACAACTCAGTAATGAGCGCAGTTCGCGTAATTTCTTTAAAGGAATTACTGGACTGAACCATACTTTCAGGCCTACGTCAACCGCCATTCGGGACCGGGATGGAAACCTCTGTGTCAACATCGACGCAGTACTTGACGCATGGAGTGGACACTTTACTGACCTGCTTGATGTCCATCATGCGTCACAGACTGTTGTTGAGCCACCTCTAATACAGACTGCGGAGATTTGCACTGAGGAGCCATCCCATGAGGAATTCACTAAAGCCATGCAGAGATTGAAACGAAACCGTGCACCTGGAGTGGACTGCATTAATTCGGAGCTCTTGATATTCGGAGGGGATACTTTGTGGAACTGTCTTTTCGACCTTATTCGATTAGTATGGCGAACCGAAGTTATGCCTGATGAATGGAAAGTGGCCGCGATATGCCCCATCTTCAAGAAGGGAGACCGCTTGAAGTGTGAGAATTATCGCGGTATAGCTCTCCTTTGCACAGCTTACAAGTTACTGTCATACATGGTATTGGATAGAATCACTCCTCTAGCGGAGGGCTTGGTTGGTGACTATCAAGGAGGATTTCGTCCGAATCGATCAGTCACCGATCAGGTCTTTTCGCTGCGGATGATTCTATCTAAATATTATGAGACATCCATCCCCGTACATCAGGTGTTCCTGGATTTCCGGCAGGCCTATGACTCGATCAATCGAGAGAGTTTATGGTCTGCCCTGGAATACCTAGGAATGCCAACAAAACTGGTACGACTATGTAGGATGACAGTGACGCAGTCTCAATGCTGTGTTAAAGTTGAGAACAGGCTATCGACAAGTTTTGTAGTTAACTCGGGTGTTCGGCAGGGAGATGCTCTGTCCCCGATACTCTTTAATCTCATGTTGGAGTACATCTTTCGTAAAACTGAAACACCGCAGCGTAACATCTTATATAGCCAGTCCAATCAGGTGCTTGCATATGCAGATGACATATGCGTGATTGGACTGAATAGCAACGGAGTGAAAGAAATACTTGATCCGCTTGTAGAGTTTTCAGCTTCAGTTGGACTTCAGATCAATGAGTCCAAAACGAAATACCTGATCTCTGGTTTTAGGGACAGTGGTACACCAGATTTTAGTAGTGGCCACCACACGTTTGAGGGGGTGAGGAGGTTCAAATATTTGGGTTCTCTTATCACTCACGATAATAGTGTGGGTGAGGATATTAAAGTGCGGCTGGCAGCTGGCAGTCGTTCTTTGTATCCTCTAAGGCCACTGCTAAAATCTAAACACTTATCAAGTACCGTGAAGCTGAAGCTTTACAAAGCGTTGATCAGGCCCGTTGTTATGTTTGGATGTGAAAGTTGGGCGCTGACGGATGAATACGAGAGATGGCTCCTAACATTTGAGAGAAGAGTCATGCGTGTGATCTACGGCCCAAAACGCGAAATAGATGGTACCTACCGAGCTCTGTACAATATCGAGATCAGAGATCTGATGAAGATCCCCGATATTGTACATGAAATAAGATCTCAGCGAGTACGCTGGCTCGGTCACGTTCTGCGTGCTGATCCGGAACGAATTGTGCAGCGATCTCTGAAAGGAGAGCCACCATATGGTAGGCGCAGAGGTCGTTGCCGGCGACGATGGCTCCACGATGTAGAGAACGACTTGGCCTCTTCAGATTGTCTTAGACAGTATGAAGACCATGCTCAGGATCGAAACCGTTGGAGCCAGGTTGTTGACTCAGTAAGGGGCCAGTAATGGCCTTTAATACTGTTTATTATTATTATACATACGTAAATATATTATTATTATATATTATGTTTTGGCTATATTGTCAACCAAATTTTAACCCCGCATGTTACAATCAAATAATTTTCCTATTCATCAAATTTTTATAATATTATGTACTACATCATACTAATATACAACCAAAATGGGGCTAGACATGAGACATGACATACGTGTAGCATGGAGATTTGAATATTTAATTTAAATTTTGGTCATGTAACGTAATTTAGTGGTCTTTCTATTGTTTATACAGTAATTAAATTCATTTTGTATATATGTATAATCTGCAAACAAAAAATGAGGCTATACAATGAATCATTCATACTTTCATAGTATATAGTGGAATGAGACAACATTTATTTATGTCGATTGATAATAAAATGTTTTATAATATTATATTCGATTATGGTATAACGTGTGGGTATTCTGTAATGTTTTAACTGTATTTGTACATACATCTGAATTAAATTAGATTAAGAAATTTGATTTACCTTACAACCTTTAGTTTAATTACATATATAAATAAAACTTATGCTGTGAAATCATGGCAATTGAAAATTCATTGCATATACAGAATAATGTAAATTACGCCCCATCCTAGAAATACCGTTATTAATAATATTAGTCAATTGGAGAACTAATTGGGGTGAATAGGTTGATTTTTTGTTGCTGCTTATTGGTTATCATTTCATTTTTTTAGCATACGAAACTATTTTTTTACTCACCCTGAATAAAATGACAATGAAAACATAAACACATGCAAATTGAGGATATTTGAGTGTTATTGTATCTATTTCTAGACACTTACTATAAATATAAAATTTATTGTGTATAATTAAGAAAAACTGAGACATTTTAAATGACTTGGAAGTGTACATGAGTACACAAATTCCTCATCTCGCGCGTCTCAAAACTATTACTTATTTTGTTGATTGAAAAATGACAACAATGATAGAAAAGAAAATCTCATCTCAATGAGTTGCAATATTCGTTTGCTTGATGATTTACTAGTTGATTGATAAATTATTATATTGATGTACACCTGATTCCTCTTATCAGACAAGAATTTTATCGCGATATTACCGCGTGTCCGATTCCGATATTTTATGTTTACAAATTAAATATATGTGGTTTTTAGTTTGATAATACGATGTATGTATATAGGTACATATATGTATTTAATTTTTAAAATTCAGCGATTCTAAAAGTACACAGAAATGATGTTATAACAAAATCATGGAACTTTATACGTAACTTCTAAAGTTGGCGCGATTTTGCGTTCAAATATAAGATAAATATTTTCTGTATAGCAAATAATTCTGAACTAAATCATAATTTACAGATTTTAATTATACAAATGTATACATATTAAAAATATGTTTTTAATAATTTGAAAACATTTAAGATTACACTAGAGCGCCATAGTATCATTTTCTAATTAGTCGCTAAATAAATTTATAAATTTCGTATATTTATATATAATTATTTATTTGAAGGAGTTTCATAATTTTACGTGCTACAATTCCAATAATTCGCTCTATGTAAATAATATCTTTTCCACTCAATTAAAAAAGCCAATTAAAACTCGAACGAATTTATTTTATATTTCCAAATAAATTAAACAGACTGAAATGACTTATTTATCAATTTATTAGATTACCAAATAATCCATTCGCTATTTTTAATTTGGGGAAAAATACAAAATATATGTATATGTATATAAATATGTACATACATATATACGTTATTTAAAATTATAAATTCAATTTTAATTTTGTTACCTAAATAATTATATAAACACATTCTTGAAATAACGTATTTTTTGGCAGACAATCGAAGAGTGCGCACACTCATTGGTCATCAAATATTCGATAAATATTTATAAGCACAAAAAAATCTTTGATCTCATTCAAAACTATTTGGCATTCGCAGCCTATCCAATAACCTTCCATAATAAATAAATACATAAAATTATAAAAATCATTTTTATAGTTTAAAATTTTCTATTTCTAAAAGATATTTACTAAAGCTTCAAATTTTTATCATTTGACCTGATTCAAATTACTTATAAAACTAGTCGGGAAAGAAAAATTAAAAAAACTATAAAATTGGAAAATTTGTTGTATAAACAATATTAATATACATACATGCATATGTAGATAGAGCAAAGAGGGAAAACTAAAATTAAAATAAATCAAAATATTTAGAAAATAATAAAAAATTTCATCACTCGTTTAGAAACTTGTAGATGCGTAGGTACTATAAACTGAATTGCATGTACATACAATACATATATACTAGTATTTATAGTATATTTGCCAGAGGTGGAATAAGATTATCGTTTCCATCGAATATCAATTTAAAACTCGATTAGTCACTAAAATAGAAATAAGAAACGGGCATGCTTACCTTATAATATATTATTATACCTCGTGACATGGCGTAATAGCAAATCTATGACTTAGAAATAAAAAAAAATTGTGACGTGTTGAGATCTTTATAAACGATATACAGAGGTAAGTATCATTAATGTATGTATGTATGTAAATAAAAGAAAGAAAGAAAATAGAAAAATGTAAGAGTGAATGGAACAAGTGGATTTACTTAATCTAAAGATTTAGTAACTACAACAAATAAAAACATTCGAATAGTACCGAATTTTTGCCTTGAAATGTAATTTAATTTTATTAGAACTCTCTTTTCTCGTATACCATACCATATCAATCAATGTAATTTTCGCAACAAGCCAACCATGAAATTGATATATTATAAATCAAAAACTACAATCATCAATCAAATTTAGTTATTAATATGTATACGCATATATGCATATAGTTTAGTAAACTATTCTTGTGCCTTTTAGAAAACAAATTTTATTACTTGTCTGGGGACAAGAAAATTATGATATGCATGTATAACAATGGATATCTTAAGTAAACTATATAAGGTAAATGCTTATAGCATGTTACTTGTTGGAGCTCCGGAAACGCAATAAGGACTGATTTTTAAAATGTCATAAACCAAACCAATTAACAACCTAAAACACAGATTCATGCTCAATAATAGTAAATAAATAAAGATTAGCTGCATGACCATATTTCAATATGTCCAATCTATATAATTAATTTTACTTACAAAAAAACAAACAATAATAAATAAAATAAACAACCAAGAGGCTATATATTATACGTTAATTATATTTGATAATATGTACACCAATTAAACATACACCATACTGTATTACTATTATAGACAAATCGAGAGTAACGGATTTTAAATATTAATAAAAATGATATCACTATTTGCAAGCAAAAACAAAAACATTATATTCATTAATTATATTAACATAGTGGATGACGCGGATAAAACATCAAATCTCAACAATTGATTTGAATTAATTCTATCATTTAACTGGATCACACAAAAAATTAAAAAAATTAAATTAAAAAATTTAACATAAGTTGGGTTTGCTACAAAATTAGATTTGAAACGAGTTTTACAGCTTTTGCTGTTTGTTAAAAACCCACCGTTTGCTGTTTCTTGGATAAAACCAAACCAATCACGAATAAATGACGGTTGACTTGTCTTTTGCAATATACTTATTTTCCAGTAATTCATTTTTTACGAATACACTTTTCATCACAAAAGGCATTTATATGTATACGAAAATTTTATAAATTTATTTATTTATTTTTTTTAAATCTCTATATGCGTTAGGGAGTGAAAGGTTTGATTTATAATCTCACCATAATTCCCATAATGTTCAATTAAAGCCAAATGAATTTTGGTGATAACATTTATTGTGAGTAATTAAAGATCCCTTCAATATAAAAAGAAAACAGCAGAACTTAATCCACGCATATACAATAATGTGTGCCCCCCCCCCCCCCCCCCCAAATAAACAGAATTATATTCGTAAATTTTTGTTAATGTTGTAAGTAGATATACCAAATATTATATACAACACAAAACTATTGTATGATTCAGTCTGTACTAAAAATATTCCCTTCTATGTATATGGTGTTTTGTATTGTTGAGATTATCTTTACTTTGCAATGCCAACATCTTTATGGAAAATAAAAATACAAAGGAAGTAACTAAAACTAAATAATAAAAACCATTGATATGTAACATTGTGTTTTAAAAAAATTCATTACGTCACCATACCAAAAATTGTATAATACTATTGCACTCAATACAACCAAATAACAAAAGTAAAATAAATCTACAAGGGGTTCATGCGATCAACCAACAAAAAACTACTATTTTAGGGATGGTTATACAGTAACGTATTTTTGGGGAAATTTTAATTTCTGCATGATAAAATGGGGGAAAACTAGCATATGTCTATATGTATATTTACCTTAAGGATGATCGAAATGAATTTTAAATTTTAAATTAAATTTCAATATTCCAAAAATAGAGTTTTGTGCATATTATTCATTTTCTGCGAGCATTCCAATACAAAAATAATGCACATTTGCCATGTTTGTCTTTCCATTTAAAAACAAGAACAAGATTGGAAATGAACGGAATTGCACAATATGTATGTATGGCATCTGTCTTAAAATTAAGTTATCTATATATATATATATATACATATATACATATTTCAGTAATTTGAAACTATAAATAGTTTTATAGTTTATTAAGTGGTTTGTGTATTTAACCCTTTATAATAATACAATGTATGATGATTTAATTTTATTATTTCATACTATTTATGTACCATACTGTTAATTAAAATTTGGAGAAGAATTTTGTACAAAAAAGCAAATTCCTAATCATTTATTTATAGAATAGCGCCAATTTGTTTTATACTTTATAGTTATAGATTAGATATAGAATACTACTTATAAAGTTTCATAATTTCTACATATACTTATTTGTATTTATTACATATGTGTATGTAAGTTTAATTATAGTCATTAAACATTTTTATAGTATTTTGTTTGATAATAATACAAAGAGCGCTTTGGTTCTATATACATATACGAATAGTTGAAATATTAGGACACTGGAACAATAAAAAGAAAGATTAATTGATGAGTAATTTTAATCTAGGGAATAACAAATTAGACAAAAAAAAATTCAAACACTGATAGTTTGCAAAATATTAAAATTCCCGGAGTTAATTTTAAAAATCGAAATTCTTAATTTGATATTACTCATGAAACATGAAATTCTATACAATTAATTATTAAATTTTTTCAATTTTGAAAAGTTTTATCGAAATTATTCAACTCATTTCAAATCAAATTTGTTAAATTAAAAATTTTTAAAAACTGTAAATGATGCCATCGCAAACTAAAATTATTTTTGAGCCCCATATTCTATAAATGATTACAAAAGTGTTTGAATTTCTAAAATGATACGCATTTTTAAGGAACCCCAAAAATTTTGTAAAAATGTAATACCCTAAAATTTTCAATTCTTTAAGCGAAAGATAATAAAGAAAATCAACGTCAATCGCTATCTCTGTAGCAGCAGAGTTTTTTGAAAACTACACTTATGAGCCATGCTTCTCGTTCTACATACAATTGTGTAAATAATTTTATGTTTTATGTATATATACAAAACATGGAATAACAAAAAAATCACGTGATTATAATAATTTCACCTATGTGTAAGTATAGAACTACCAACTACCGTATTCGATATAGCTTTTATGTTATGTAACTGAATATGTAATACGGTTTATTATATTATCATTAGTGAATTCTTGATAATATAATACAGTGCATTATACTAATAAACCGCGGTTAATATATGTACATACTTATATGGACAAAACTTAATTATCACTATGTAATTTAATTTCATGATCCTATATTGCCTTGAACTATTAAACTAAAACAAAATATTGTTTGATTTGGTTTCCAAAAATAAGTCAACTTGTTACATCTATACCAGATGGATACCTATAAACTGGACGACAAACAAGTATTTTGATAAGTACCTATACATTTGATTTTATAGGTATCTCAAAAGTCGATATCGATATTATTTAAGCAATAAGCTTTCTTTGAATTTGTTTCTTTTTTTTTATTTCCACTAAGTTGTTTTTAATACATTCGTTATTTTGTAATGTTGTTGTTATTGCAAAAACAATTTATCAGAACATATGATGATGTCATCCCATGATGTCATACATATAAATCTTGGAAATTTAATATTAAAATATAAAATTTTATTATAAAACCGACGAACAATTAGCCAACAAGCTAAAAATATCTTCCGGTGGCAAGCAATCATCAAAATAAATACCAACAGAGATTTTCGCGAAACTAATTCGTCCTAATTAATTCACCAATCAAATTTAATACTACCATGTACTCTAAAAGAGTTAATTAATATTTAAATGTAATTAATTACCTTTGAATTTATGAGGGTTGAATGAATATTTCAAATCCACTATAATGAATATATATAGTTGGCACTTAGTTTAGTAAATTATTTAATTAATAATTTCCTTTCCACAGAATTTCACTTTATTGAAATTTTAGATTTTCCCTCTAAAATCACTTTTATATACTAAACATCAACTTTCTTAACTAAATCAACAATAGAAACTAAAAACATTCACTTTTAAAAAAAATTACAAAACACTCGCGAAATACAAAAACAAAATGATGACGTAAATTATTTTATTATTATAATAATTCTATTTGACACATGGCCTTGTAATACGACGGCCACAAGTAATTATAATCAACTGACTTTACAATTAATTTCGTCGAATAATTTTATAGAAATTATTTGTGTTATAAAAACAACAACAAAACACAAACAAATCGAAATAAAAGCAAAATGTCAGTTAGTATAACACAATTTTAGTCGATGAGTGCGTTTTATTTTCAAATAAACTAGTTTTCGAACAGTTTGACGATTTGAAATTATTGAAAACACCGTTGACCACCACTCCTAGAATGAGTGTCGCACATGTACATCATGTAAATTAATGAGGTAAGTAAATAAAACAAAAACTTTTAAATATTTTTTCTCTTGAAATAATTTAAAATAAAATGTTAGTCTTAATTTTTATTTAATAATCATATTTATGTATCTAGTATGTTTTACATTCAATATTTTTTTTAATGTTTAATAAAAAAAATAATAAGTAAAGCAGAAATTCTGGATGTTAATTAATAGAAATTGGAATATGTAATTTTTATGTTTAACATTCCATAAATTAAATAAAACTTAAGTATTCTTTAATATGTTGTTTGATAATTTCATATTTAGATTATAGTTTATTAGATCATAGGTGTTGATGGTATTCCGGTAAGTGATGTTTGAGGAATTGGTGTTTTCTTTTCAGCCTCTTCAAATTCATCCATTTGATTCATTCGCAATTCGTTTAGAGTTGATGAAAATTTAGACCATTCATCCATTCGCGGTGTAGCTAAATGTTCAGCCACATCGTATACATAAATTTTACCATTATCATCACCAATTGTAACATGTAATCCGCTTGGTGTCCATGAGACGCGATTTAGTGCAGGGGCTCCATCGACCACTACAGATGCAGTTGGTACTTCGGTGTCTTGATTGAGATTCCATAAATCAAGACGACCACTTCCATCGACTCCGGCAAATAATGCTGGATGTATTGGTGACCATGCCACATCCATTACATAATCAGAATTATCTTCAAATGAATAAAGTGGCTTGTTTTCTTTTAAGCTCCACAATTTTATTGTCCAATCTATCGAAGAAGTTAAGAACAAATGACCGAAATCCGGTGACGATTGATTGTAATGCGTTGAGATTCCGGTCACTGGACCTAGATGTTTCTCGTATGTCTCACCTATTCCAGATCGTGTGCCATGCCGACAGGCTAAAAAAATAATCGAATATTAGATTAATTAAATAGAAATTTTAATTATCGTTTATAACTAACCAGAATACACATAACCATCTTCGCTACCAAGTACAAAATTATTAACTTCATTATTTGGAAACGCCATACATGTTACTGCAATTGATTTAGCCTGTCTATGCTGTAACTCAAGTGTATCTTGTGGAGTTGACAACATATCCAAACTCCATGAGCATAATTTACCATCGGATGATATAGAAATTACATTATGAGCATTTTGTGTTCCAACCATAGAGAGACAATATACCGGGTGCTGCGAAATAATAAAATCGATAAAAACTAAAATAATTAAAGTTATTTAAGCTAAATACTGTATGGGCCGTAGCGCTTAATGGTGTTCTTTGAATTGGTGTTCGTTTCTGTACTCGATTGTCCCATAATACAATCTGCCCTGAATATGTTCCACCCAAAATTAAATTAGGATGGAATTTCGCAAAACAGGTTGACATCACAGCACTTTGACAATGGAATACATCCTCGGGAGTTTGCTTTTTGAATTTTGTATTCCATACAACAACAACACCATCGGGTTCATTTGGCGATTCTTCATTATTATGATAAGAAGCCACTAGTAATTCGGGAAAATGTGTCGACCAATCCATTGATGTAACACACCGATTTTTAGACCACCGATCACAAAAGAATGTACGATTTAATGATAAACGAGCGCCTGTTCGTTCATCACTATAACAAAATAATAATATTTATTACATATTAGTTTAGTCAAGTTTCAATTAAAAGCCTTACGCTGTTTCATCTGCATCTCCACCGCCTATATAATCCGTATAAATGTCTATACTCTCAGATAAAGCACGCTCCATAATCCTACCGCTACGTAGTACAAACCGTTGAAATTCTTCTGATAAAATAATCATTTGTTTTTGCTCCTCGGACAATTCTTTAACTATGTAATTAAAAATTTGCATTAACTCACAGTAGCCAGTAGTAAATATTCATACCAAATAATGTTAACTTACTCTCTTTTTTCTCCTCCTCTGATTTCTTTTGTTCCTGTGGTGTAATTGCTGGAGCAACTTCTTTTACAGTCGGCAAACCATGTGGTAAAATACCTGGTGGCAACTTCGAATGAAAACCATGGTCCAGATGTGGTAGTGAATTTTCCTCGTCATCCCCTTGGGCATCACCAAAAGTAAGCACTGCATAAGTAAACTATTTCTAGGTACACTAACATACAACACAAATAAAAAAGTATCTACCACACAAAAAAAAATGCTAATGCCTGAAAGAATTATGCTGCACTGCTCATTAAAAACTTTAAATTTATTTGCAATCAAATATATTATCAGATTTAGAAATAAAATCATGATTTCAACTTTTTAATGCTTCTAAATATAATTTTCACAATTTTTTAAAATTATAAACAAACAAAATTCATGCAATTTGAAGTTATATATGTATAATAGGAGTGCAATTATACTAACGAAATAACGTTTAGGGGCGCGATAATACTGTAGAAATTTATAGTGAGCTGCTCTTGATTTATCAAACAACTTACCCGGTCAAGAGCAAAACACAGTTCGTTTTTATTTAAAACATCACCACCAAATTGCATGTCATTGTTTCTTAACAAAATTTATCGTTTAATTTCTCCACCCAAATTTTTAAAAAGGACTTCTAAATGTCCTTTTTTCAATTAATTTCGACACTTTGACCCGTCTTAGCGTATGTATAATTAAATATGATAAAAATCAATATGGAAATATACAATGATTGATGACGATAAATGAGATTTTAAACGCAGATGATAATAATAAAATAATGTTAGATATAAGCGAAAGTTAAAATGTTAGATATTTTAATCCAAGTTTATATTAGTACGATCAAAGTATAATCAAAATGTAATAAAACCTATTATGGTTTTATTTTAATGCATGTAATAATTTCAAATAAATGGCAGAAATGTGCATTTATTTACAATCTCCGCGTATCTCCCACCCTCAAAATCTATAATACCCATCCACTTTTCCAATTTGAAACTCTGTGAAATTTTAATTATTGGTAATTCGTGAAGTAAAAAAACAAAGCGCTGCGGAGTACACATATAAAGCACATTAAAAATCAGGGTGGAGATTTTAACATTGTTATATTGGCCAAATTTTGAAAAGGCTTGATAAGCTTGAAATAGGGAAAGGGAATCATGTACAAGATTAAAAATCAGAAATTTTAGTCAAAAAAAAACATCAACAAAAACTATAAAAAAAATAATTAGCGTTCCCATTCATTCAACAAACTTTTAAACTACTAGTAACTAACTTATAAATTATTTACAAAATTTAAATAATTAATTAAAAAGATGTATAATCGTGTTTTAGAAAAAAAAAATTTTACCCATTATTTGTCTATTTACTCTTTTAATTTTTTTTTAAATTAATTTTCGGATTAGACTAACCTACCTGTAAACTCATCCTCCCATTCTAAACCAGGGTTTAGATTGTATTCATCTTGAAACAAAAAGAAATATTCAATCTTTACTTTTCAATTTAATTTGTAATAAAGAGTAAAAAAAAAATTAAAAAGTAAAAAAATCGATAAAATTAACAAAAAATCATTTTTATGAAAGTACATTAAAAATTATATAACTGAGCGGTAGGCCGTGTTTATCTTAAGTCAGCAAATTTAAAAAAACATGGTCACATTTTATATAGAGATAGTAAAATCTACTGGCTTAAGATGTGCAAACATGTTTTTTAAACTAAGCTTAAACTGAAAAAATAAAGACTGGAGGCAATCCACATCATATCATTCATTCTTCTAATAACAGACTAAGTTACATATATATATACTGTGTGTAATTTGTATAAGTAGAATATAATATTTGTAGAATATTCAAAATAGTTTTTTGAATATTCCACGAGTAATTATTATTTCTATGTGGAATATTCACAACATCCTTTTGATGTTGAACAATTAAACCATTATATAGGAAACAGAATGGCATGATTACCATATACAGAATGTCAGATGATACATACTCAAATGCAAGCAATGATAGAATTAAATAAAAAAAAACAACACAAAGCTTTTCCTGATCGCCGTGTCGTAAGATGTGATAATTGAATAAACCATTTAAACCCTGACGTATTCTCCACCCATACCTTAAAAGAAATACCAACTAGAAATACAAACTTCATTTTACGAAATACGAAAAGTTTTGTCTCTATGCAAATAAAACACATAAAAAGTAGCTCAAAGACATTTTATACGCATTTCTTTCAATACAAAATAAAACTGACAACAAATAAAAATTTCTTAGTAAGTTGCGAAATTCAATTTTTTCAAAACATATTCAAACATTCGTTCATACAATACACAGCTTTTGGGGAACAGATATTCATTTGGAAATAATACCATAGCTATTTTCACATACAAAAACATTTACAAACCATTGCTACTTTAAATCATTTCACATTTTTTCACTAAAATTGGTAATCCTACTGCTAATACAGATTAAAATTTAAAATCCATATTTAACTAGAAAACATGTACCTTACTCTTAAATATAGAAGGATGGCTCTATGTGTGACATTTTTACACTTAATATAATTCCAAACATTTATTAATATTTTCATTAATATCTTGACATTTAAATTTTTTAATTAGACACATTCATTCTTCACTATTGAATGAATCTATAAATTCTTCCAAATGCCGAAAAAGTATTTATCACTTACTCAGGCTGATTTAGTCAAATTTACTACCAACTCACTTTTTTGATGATGTTCAGAATTTAAGAAATTTTATATTTAGCCGTAATTAGTAATCGAAAACATCCACAACTTAATAGATTTGAACTTTGTTTGGTACACACACTTATACATGTGGATAATTCAAATGTTTTTACAATGGGGTTAATTTTTCACAATTTTCAATTTCCAGTCAAACCAATTTTATTGAAAATAAGAAAAATTATTCCACATAATATTCTAAAAACACAGTTTAATTAGGTCACAAACCAATCTCAATTATCTACTTGTTTACTATAAAATGGTCTAGCACCAACGAAAATAATTTTACGAGAAGATTTTATTTTAAATAATGTAGTTTTATTCTTATAAAACTTAGCAAAAGGTTGAAATTGTTAAGAAAGATTTAAATATATGTTGGTTGAGAATAGAAAACCTATAAAATCATCACATCATTCAAAAATATCTAGATTAACAACTTTAAAACTTTGAGGTTTCTTATATAAATATAAAATGGTTTAGTAAGACAGTAAAATAAATAAATAAATAATACTAATAATAAATAATCATAAAATTAAATAAAAACTCCCTGGGCATGCAAAAATATATAAAAACCAAAAATATATAAAGGAAATGCAATTTTCTTAAGGTAAAATCCACACTTCACCCATAAGAAAAATATTTGTTTGTGTGAAATGAAAACTAACAGCTTATGGAAAATTAAATATGTATATAATATGTATAATGTAAAACTTAAAAATTAAGAAAAAAATGGGTGGAGAATCGAAACTTAAATTAATTAAAATTAATTAATAAAATAAAATATTTTGATTGCATTAAAAAAAAAAACAAAACAAATTAATTTTGAATGTATAATCGCGTAAATTAATTTGACTATTGTGTTAAAATATAAAAAAAAACAACTAAAAAATCAAACATTTAACTAAACTAATAAACTGAATAAAATTTTTTTGTTGCGTTTACTAATTGAAGTATGGAAAAACACCACTTACCGTAGTAATCTGTTGCATGAGCTAAAATGAAATTAAAATGTAATTAGTAAAGTGTATTGTACGTGAGACCAAGTACGTTTGAGCATACTGAATACATTTATGATGGAAAAGTGGCCGTACATTTCGTTTCAAAAGACAAAATTAAGTTTTTACCGTTTAATCAACACATTTGATGTGATACCTACACTTATATCCTAGTATAGTAATATGCATCCGTTGGTTTACTTGACCAAACATAATGTATAGATTGTGTATGGTGCTATTCTGAAAGCGATGTATTATTTACAGAATATCATTAAACTTATAGGTCGTGCCAAAAAAGAATATGTGCTGAGAATTGATAAATTTAAAATTTTTGTACAATATCAAAATAAATTTGTAAATGAGTAACTAATTGAAGTACATATTTACAATAATTGACACCTTTGCTTGACTATTTAATATTAAAATTCTGGATGATAAATAGGTTTAGTATTTAGTCATGAAATATTGAGCACTGAATCAGAGTTGTTTTATATAAAAACTAATTAGTTTAACTACTCAAATAGGTTAGAAGTGAACAATCTAATTTCTAAGCCCCTATTCAAAATGAATCCAATGATTTCGCTAAATTTTTGCCGCTGATTGTTTAGTATTGTGTGTTTATATATGGATATAATTTCTGTGATCGCCACAAAAATTATATGTGTTCATTCACAATCAAACAATTACATTTAAAACCAAATTAAAAAAATAAATTTAAATTTGATGAATTAAACAACAAATAAATTAATACTATAACTAATTATAAACAAAAACAATCGATTTTTTTCTTTTTTAATTTTGAATTTGCTTTTTAAAATAAACAAATACCTTTGCGTGGTCGCCACCAATCCTCCATATATCCTGATAAAGGTGAGGAATGGCAAGAAAGAACTATATTCGTTATTTTGATTCAACATAAAATAATTAAAATGTTTCAAACACCAATTTATATTTTTTTATTAATTAAAATTAGGAAAAATAATTAACAAAAATACTTTGGGGTGTTTTTAAAAGGAATTCATGTATTGTATGTATACAAAGTAAAATTAAGTAAAATTTCTCACCGTCTCGTTCGTGGCCCCCAGATGTTGTAGTTTGGGTTTGCTTCGAGTATGTGACATTTTCTTTTGGTGGGATATTTGTAGCCTGAACCGATACAACGCTTAATTTAACATTTTTAGTTTTCGATGTTCTGGAAAAAAATATAATTATTCTTTGAGATACTGGAGTGATCTACGTAATATAGTGAACAAATATTTTACGGTTGTCCATTCAAGCTAGCTGGTTGTAAACTACTATCGGGTGTTTGATTTGTTGATGTGTCCGACGTGGCTGAGTTTACTGATGTATATGATGATACTACTTCTGATGGTGGAGCAATACCAATTTCCAGAAGCATTTCATTCAAATCACTAAATCAAAATTATGGCTTAAATTTTAATACCTATTGTAATCACAATTTACTAACCGTTTATTATCTTTATCATGACCTAAACTGGCTCGGCCAGTTGCTTCTTCAATATCTTTTTGCTCCTTTTCACGTCGTCTTCGATCTTTTTCTTCACGAAGGGCAGCTAACTTAGCCTTTTTTCGTTCTAATTCTGCTTTACGATCCATAACTATTTTTTCCTATATAAGACAACCTTATTGAAATTATAATAAACGTTATACCACTTTAATAAAAGTATGAAAGTCGATATAGAGAAAACACAAAATCTGGAATGAAAAAAATTCTAAGTCAAGATTTATTTTTACAATTTGATTCTTTCTGACAGACGGACATCTTTAATTTTATTGATTTTTTGAATCCATCTATGGTCTTGTTATGATGTCATCAATTATTATTTTATCAAATACATATAAATAATAAAATTTAATAGCTATTTGATAATAATTTTGTTTTATAGTCAAACTATAACATTTTTAAATATAATTTGGGTATATTAATTTGTCTGAAGTATTATAGTAATTTTATCTTGGGATGGAAAACACCCATGCACTAGAATTACACATTCACTTTATTTTATATCTAGATCATAATTACCTCGTAAATTAAATGGATAATACTTTACTTAATAAAATATATTTGAATAAAGCTAAAACATTATTTTATATATTATAATAAATTAGTAAATTTTTTATTTGTGTTATTTTCTGTCTACTACACTTCCAATATTTAGCATTCAGTTTACTTTACACAAATTATACGCCATTCGACTATTTTTGACGTACAATATTACAACAACAATACAAATTATAGTACGATTCATGTATATTGATGAATAATTTAATTTTGTATTTTAGTACCAACTTCCAATTGGAAATTATTTTTTAGTACTGGCTTCCATTTTTTTAAAGGATATCGATCAAGCTTTTCAGTTTTTCAGTTTAAACAAAAATTATAATTATACAATTGACTCAGAGACACAAATTTAGTTTTATTTTAATATATTATATATAGTTTAAAATATATTAATAATGTCAGCGCGACGGCTTACTAAACAAGCAAGTAAACGGTCGACTTTACATCGCGTAGATTTCGAACCGGGAAGAAAACGGTCAACGCTTGGAGCAGATGGTGAAGGTGGAGGTGATGTAGGAAAATCCGCTTCAGGAGTTATTTCTGAATTATCATCTGAAGAGGAGTATATGAGCGATTCTCGACAATCTTCGGACGAGGACCTTGAACTATTACAAGATTTTGATGAACAAGAGGCAATGAAACAGCTTTTGAGCATCATACCATCCGTTAAAATTGTGTTATCTCCTGCAGTGCAACGTGAAATGGGATTAGAAATTGGGCCCAATATCTCATCAAATGCCCCATGGAAGCAAGTGACCAAAGATGTTCTAGAAGATTTTCTTCCAGATGATTCACCAGATGTCGAAGAGCTTAGAGGGCGAATCAGCCATTTTGAACGAGGTGAACTAATACTAGTGGGATACGCACAATCGCTCTCAGAAGATGAGGACACTTTTCTGGTTTTTGATGACGAGAGTAACGCAAAACAAGCTGCTGATATAATAAAACGTATCGAAGCATTCTACCGTCGAAAAGTAAAGGTTGCCTTCGTCAAATATCCAAGATTTACTTGGAAAACAAAAGGAAGTGAGAAAGAAGTCGATAACTTAGTGGATAAAAAAGATCAAACTTTTCTTGATGTTGAAATTCAATCATCATTTATGACCGGTCTTTCAGTGTCACGATTTAAGCAGCGCATGAGTGATGATGTTCGTGATGGGTATATAGAATTACTTCCTGGTAAAACTAAATTCGAGAATATTGTTCGCAAGCGAATCGATTTGATGTTGCAATCAGCGCCACCGCGAATTTCTGTCGAACAACAAACTGATCCTACATTTCCGACAAATGCCTGGTCTCAATACTTGTATGAAATCGTACCGGAAGTTGAAGAACCAAGTGCGCATGTGGACGACGAAGATGACGAAGAGGCTCATGCGAGACAAAAACGGGACAAAAATAAATCTCCTTTGCCGCCACCACCCGTTGCTATGTCAGATCAAGTAAACGAATTATTAAATTTACTTGAGTTTAATATAATCGACATGTATCGCAATGATTATCCTCATATAGCCAATAAGGATATAAAACGATCTGGAATTCCAATTCTAACAGAAAGTTTCTGTTTTGCTGATCTCTCAAAAAGCTCAAAACGATTTTTAAACGGACTAGACTGGCATCCAACATTTTCTGGGATCGCAGTCACCTCATATACATTCAACACATTAAGTACATCGCTAACCGATGAAACTTTGGTTGATGTGGTACAACGTGCCGTACTAGAGCCAAATCCAGTTTTAATGTGGAGTTTTGACGACATTTTAAACCCAAAACTCGAGCTTGTGTCGCCACGTGAGGTTATGGTTTTATCATTTTGTCCATATGATGAGAATTTATTAATTGGTGGATTTCTTAATGGACAAATTGTTGTTTGGGATTTAAAAAAACGCATTGAAAAGGTCGAAACTGAAGAAGTTTTAAATTCAAATCAAGCAAGGTATCGAGCTTCGATGCAGGCATTTTTGGCATGGACTAAAGAAGTAAATCGAGACTCAATTGTGTTACCAACAGCAACCAGCTCTTTAGAGAACAGCCAGAAAAATGCAATTACAGCAATTCAATGGATTAATCGAAAAAATTATATTTCGGGTGGCGGTTTAGTAAAAGAAAAAATGACTGGAAATTTTCGATTCTTCGCAACATCTTCTATGGATGGAACTATATATTTTTGGGATTTAGATAATGGCGCTAATACTGAGGGTGGTGGAACCGCATTACAGAAACAACAGCAAAAAACCAGGCGACGAAAATTACCCGAAGGTTTTCTTCAAGAAGAATCAGAATATAAATATTTGGATAAAATATTTCGTCCAACATTCATACTCGGGTATAAATATCCGATTTCAGGATTTACCATGAATAATGTTATTTATGACTACGAACCTATCAATGCACCACTCAAACGTAAATTATTTATGAGAGTGCGACATGAAATTAAAGAAGTTCCTCAGGAACCTTACCAAAATATTCTGACCATTGCGAGTTATATGGGCACTGTGGCGAAAATTACATGGGATGGTTTTGATTTTGTCCAAGGAACCGATACAGGACGAGAAGAAATAAAACAAATCGAGGAATATTCATGTGTTCATGATGGGCCAATATGTGGTATAGCTAAAAGCCCTTTCTATGAAGATTTATTCTTAACGATAGGTAGAAATATTCTTGCTGTTTGGCAAAACGATTTTAAAACTACTCCTATATTATGGAGGAAACGAACAGCAGTATTAACCGATTGTATATGGAGTAAAAATCGCCCTGCCGTATTTTTTGTAACTCGTGATGATGGTATATTCGAATGCTGGGATTTGCTAGCTAAAACTAATGAGCCATGTATTTTGGAGGCTTTGGGTGGGAATACCCTAACAAAGTTATCTCAGCACAAGTTATCTATCCCAAATGAAGCGATTGCTCTCGGTGATTATAATAGTAATTTTCGAATAATTTTGCTACCAAAAGATTTGGTTGTTAAATATCCAGACGAGTTTAAGTTACTTCAAAAATTTATTGCGGATGAGATTAATCGTAAATCAGAGTTCTTAAAATGGAAAGAGAAATGGTACATAGATAACAAGGAATTCATCGAAGCACGTAAGCAGGGTGAGGAAGAGGCTCGAGCCGAGGCAATCCGCATTGAAAAAGAATTACGTGAGCAAGCCGAAACACAAGAACGGATGCGAATTGAAGAGGCTCGAAAGCGGGCGACTCGAGAAGCGGCTAAACAAGTGGTTTTTGATTTACCCGAACGATTGGAGAAGATATGGGATGAAATGAATTTTAAACGATTAATGCGTCTTTTAATGGCACGGCGACGCGTCGATAAAGATTTGCTCGCCAAGCAAACGAAGCCGTTTAAAGATTTAATGATATATAATGCACGAAAGAAAGAAGCAGTAAAACAAAGTTTTGCCCGAATTAGCGAGGAGATTGCAGATGTACGATCGAAATTGCTACCAAATGAAGTGTCTGAACCCGAAAGAGAAGATGTTGCCCGCGAACTTATTAGTGAGATAGTCACACATGAAGAAAACAATTTTGAACTATTGCAAACCGAGCTGCTCACCGAGATCGACGACAATCGAATTAAAACAACATTAGATTATACAATTATATTAGAGCGGGCCACACAACGACGTGAAGTTATAAATCAGTCACTTGGTTCAAATGTGCAACGTCGAATAACATATGAGAAATGCCTGGAGGAATTAGGCATCAAAAGAGTTGAAGACGAAGAAGACGTCATTTCTTACCAATCTATTTCTTATCAATCTAAAAAATCAATCTCGCAATAATCCAATCAATTTCCATAATAATTGACAATCATTTTCCCATCATAAATTTTCACCATAAATTTAATTTTTATTTATATTTAATCCAGACTAGAGAACAAATTAAGGTTAATAAAATATTGGCTCGATCGGGTGAGGCTGGAAAAATAAATAAGAGGAAACCGTGGATTCGCGAATAATTTGTTATGCTATTATGCACTAATTATAGTTTATAACGAGATAATACAAAAACTATGTTATACATGATTTTCTGTATGTTTTAATGAGTTTTCTTGATATATTAATAATATGAAATCCTAATACAAGAGCACTGGTTCTTATTTCTTATAATGCAACTGCTATTTTATATTATGTTTTGTTTTAAGAAAATAAGAAAAAAGACTTGTTATATGGCATAGAAATCCAAGGATTTAAAATTTTTATTACATATTATATCCTTATTTTTATAAAATAAAATGTAAAATACGAACACAATCTTTATGTTGTAATTATATGAATGGTATTTATAGAGATGATTACTATCCTATTGGATAGGCTAAAAGACAGCGGTAACAAGTCATTTAATTTTGCGTTTTGAAGTCAATAGATTTTATTGTTCATCGAATAATGTGAAAACAAAATTAGTATTTTTATTTGTGGGTGTGGTATGTTAACATTTTAATGCTGTATACTGTACACTGTATACTAATAAATCAGCTTGTGAAGCAGCTTGAAATTGCACCCTTGAGTGGTGTGTGTGGCTTATTATCGAGCCAATCGACATGAAATCCTTAAAATCCTTAAATCTTTTGTAATAAGCTATATATAATAATATAAATATAAATATGTGAAGAACTTTTTTTTTCGTTTTTCTCTTCTGAATTTTACTTAATTCCAAACGATATAATAATTAACATGTTATATCACTGTGTGATTATACATATATTATATAAGTATGTATATAAGATACATTTTTCTATTAATCTTATTCATGTGTACACATAGTTTTTATAAAAAAAGAAGAGCTAGTGAAGAAAATTATAAAACGTAGACAGGAAAATGTATATACATGTTATAATCATAATCATCTTAATTTTAAATTCAAATGTGATAAAAGTTAAATATGTATTACTTATTAAGGACGAATTAATAAAATTTGTAAGTATATAACTAATAAAGTTTACTCATGCCATACCGTTACCATAAATAACCATAATGATATAAATGTATGATAAAATTTCCTTTTTGTGTATATAAACATATATAAACCAATAATATAAGTTTATCTAAATTATTTTTATCATTTAAAAAAATCTCAATATAAATTTATAAATAAACAAATTAATGGTGACAAAGTATAGGACATAATCTATTTAGGCACCCTTTAGCATCATTCTCCTACTTATTGTTGTTAATATAATTAAAAAAAATTTTCTAATCGCAATATTTTCATCTTTCATAATTTTTTTACTTTTTAAATTTATATATAATATATGTGTATACATACATACATATACGAGTATATACATATGTATATATAAAAAAAAATAGAAAAATGGAACAATAATAAATTAGGGATTGCGGAGAAATTTAATTATTGGAAATTTGAAATTTTTATTATACATACATATTAAAACTTCCCTTTTTGTTGTTGTAGGTATTTATTCAAGAATTATTATTTTGCTGTATGCGGTGTGTATTCGAAAAAGTCGAAATTATTTGGGAGATCATTTAATATCCAATAAAAATATTTATATATACACACACACAGAACATATACACATAATAATCGACCTTTTCTGAATGTTGAAGAATCATGATCCATCATAAATCTATCATCTATTCATAATAGAAAACAGATTAGATAAATGACATACATACTTTTCATTTATTTTTATCCTTTTCAATATTTTTATTTCTCTACAATCAAATAAAATAAAAAATCTACTTTCAATAAAAAAAAAATCGAAAAAGGAATATTATGAAAATAAATTTTTCCATCTTTGAATATAGATACGTATAATTTCCTTTAAATACGAACATAAAAAGAAATCGGTTGTGTTATTTTTACCTGAAAATTCCATTCAATCATTGTATGACACGTTCCATAATTTTTATGTCGCAAAAAAATAAAAATGATGGAAATATAGGATATTATCCTCATCCCATGTGTCTTATAGTCGTTACGCTTTTAAATGCGACGAATGAAGCAAAGGACACGCAAAATATATTTACCTTTTCGTTTGTTGTTGGTATAAAGTATTTACTTCTTTTATGGATTGTCGTCGTATTTCAAACTTTCAAATCAATCTTCAAAGTATAATTTATCAAATGTTTTATATTTTTTGAAACTTTAAAAAAATTATATATAAACGTAACTCTATACATATATATGTACTATATACTATTAAGTAGTTCATAGTGACATTTCATGCCATAAAGGTCACACTAAAATAGTCATTCTATTTGTTTAATAAAAGAATAAAATTTATTTAACTTTTATTTATTTCAACAAAAATTAAATATAATTAAATACAATTTTTATTGATTTTTGATAAGAAACAAAAAATTCTCTGAAAATTAATAGCAAATATAAATAAAAATTAAATTTTTTTCATTCATCGCTGGAATGAGTTGTATTTTGGGGTCGAACTTAAGGTAAAAATTGTTAATCGTCTCGGGATGGTGGGTTAAAAAAAGTAATTTCCATATTATCTGGAAAATTATTATTAATTCTATTTTTGGCCTAGAGCATTTTATCGGTTGACACAAATGAATTTAATATTATACGAGTATTATATAAAAATAAATAAATGAGCAAATAGGAAATATAAAATAAATTTTTTGTTCTTATTGCTGTATATTTATGCGTATATAATCAAATGAAATTAAAATTTGTATTTTCCTTAAGGATGAAAATTAGGGAATATTTATTTTAATTCGTATAAATATAATATACCGTTAAGTGTAGAACACGAGTGTTTTTAACTATGTACATGAATATCAATTGTATACATGTGTACGTTTCTATAAACGAATTTGCTAAGAAGTTTGGAAAATTGAAAATAAATTGATTTTTAATGATAAGACAAATATGGTGATTATATGAGTGGCGAAAATTTGAAAATTCAGTATTAATAAGTATAATTTAAATAATATTTCTAATGTTAATATAATATATTATACATAATACATATATGTATGTATATTAGATAGCATTGTTTGACATTAAATTTGTAGTTGATTATTCCAGAAACTATAGCAGATATTTTACTTACAGTACATATGTATATGAGAACCACAACGTCGATTATCCACACCTGTGTGTATGTTGTTTATTACAAATTTTTTTAACCATCAAATTTATATCGTATCAGCGACACGCAAGCTCCAAACTCATGGATCAATTCCACATCTAAAAAATGAGTTAGTGATAAACTATATAAAAATTGAAAGTGATTTCACCATACCACAAAAAAACTAAACATTGTACGAAAGCTTCAAAAAGTTCCAAACTATACCAACAAAACATTATTCGACACAAAAATATTTATTTTTATGTGTTTTATTTTACTAAATTGGTTTGGATTTCGAGTGAGAAGTGTTTTTTTGCTGGTAAAAAAAGTAAAAAAAATTAAAAAATTTTCGTAATACGAAAAGTTACTATCACATAAAGCTTTTGACTATGATTATTACTGTTGATATTGTTGTTACTGATATTTCTAAGGTTAGTTATTTTTGTAGCGCTAGAATAAAACTAACACAAAGTATTAAAGTGTACATGTAAGAGTTAGTAATTTATGTTGTAATTATTATTTGTATTGTAATTTATAACTGGTATAAGCACCGGAAATTTTGTTGGTGTTCTGCTAAAAATACATATTATTTATAGACACAAAATCTCATGGCAGCTTAGTGGTTTGCTTTGTATTTTAATTTTATTTTGCTGTCATTATTATTATTATGTATATATATATATATATATATATATATATATATATATATATATATATATATATATATATATATATATGTATATATATATTATATATATATATATATATATATATATATATATATATATATATATATATAATATGTATATATGTAGTTAATCTGATTTCAATCACTCAATATTTGCCCGAAGCTAAACAATGTAACAACATTAATCATTTTGTAAATTATAAAATATTCTAGAGTAATAAAATCCATTTATTTCTCAAAAAAGCTCATTTTTCAAAATATAATAAAAAAAATAATTTTTGCAAACTTTCCAACAACTAATCTAAACATGATTAGAGTATAGGCAAATAACTATCGTTCCTGGTATATAGAAATATAAAACCGAACATTTTCCAAAATCCATGTAAATTTTTACTTTGTTTGTTGTTGTATGAGAATATTTTACATGACAACTATACAATGAAAATATTTAAGGAAATAAATATTAAAAAAAAAATATTTTTCAAAAATTGAATAAAATGTACCATGCATGTGCTTTTCTAATACATATACAACACAGTCTATCTTTGTATATCTAAACACACACACACATATATATATATATATATATATATATATATATATATATATATATATATATACATATATATATATATATATATATATATATATATATATATATATATATATATATATATATATATATATATATATATATATATATATATATATATATATATATATATATATATATATATATATATATATATATATATATATATATATATATATGTATATATATATATATACTAAATTTTTTGTAATTGGAAAATAATTCTTCAAATAAAGCTTTTCTCTCTCATGGAAAAATATTACAGATGAATTATTAGTTTTTAATTTATTTTAATTTTCGAAAATTTTCTTTTATATATCCATACATATTTCGGGGGGAAAGGGATTTATTTGTTATGATTCTATGTTTGTTGCCATGAGTGATAGGAAGATATTTACTTTAGTGGTTTTACTGTTTTTGGCAGAAGTACTTTAATTATAATGATATTTGTTTTTCATGTTGTATACACTAAAAAATATTTAATTAATTATTTTTATTCGATGTGGAAATATATATATACACAAGCATTGGAAGGAATGTATATGTACATATATACATACTCATATATATCTACTTATTATGTAAATATCCTCAATTTAAAATGTTTTCCACAACAAAATTTCTACTAACTAATTGACATGATCATAATATTAAAACTTAATATGAATTTTGAATATTTACATATATGTACATTGTACATACTTATTTATCTAATAATGGAAACAACAAATTCTAATTTATTTTTGATGAAATACTTTCAAATTCAAGTAATGTAAAGTATAAAGAGTGAAAAGTCTTTTATACATAGTGTTTGTATGTAGTTTTGTTTTAAATTAATTTTTTATATTTTTAATTATTACTCGTATATTGTATAGTTTTTCTAAATCCAAATTTGGTTTTTCAATTAAAGGACACAAAAAATATGTAAATAAACTTTAAAAAGCACACATCGGTTGGTATGAAATTTGTTCCATATAAAGTGTGAAAAAATAATTACTAAAGGGTTATTCAAATTTTCTTCATCACATTTATTGTTTAATGGAATATTTTTCTTTTTATGTTTTTCGTGTTTTTGAATTTAAAAATAAGATTTTCTTTATTCGTCGGATCACTAAAAAAAGAAACGAAAATTATAGAAAAACTTTCTGTATATTTATTTTTATTATTATTATTTGTTTATTTAAGTTTCTCGCATTCATATTTTCCTCTTTGTTTATACATACAAGTAATATATAAGAATAACAACAATATAAAGATTTAGAAGACAAATATTATAAGAAACGTTCCTCATTTCTCTCCATTTTGTATATAAAACTTTTCATAAGACTGTGCACTCTGTGAAAATGAGAACAATTTTCAATTGAAACGATAGAGTAATTATACATTAGCAACTTTTATACAGAAGCGCAGACGAAAACCATAAAAACACGTGATAAAACGGATGGAGCTTTTTTTAATTTTCATTATTCATAAACTGTATGTATTATATATTTGTATATACTTTAGGATGAGGAGTTTAAAAGAAAAACAGCAACATTTTAAATAATATTCAAAATTATTTTTTGAGAAAAAATATGAAATTATATTTCAATAAATTAAAAATATTTGGAATAATGTGAATACGCTAACGACTAGACCAATAAGTAGGTGAATTCAGAGATAGGATGTTGTAACATCACAATTTTCGATTTTTAAAGTTTATGTCAATTTATCCTTAACATAGAATGTTTCACTTTAAAAAATTAAAAGTACCGAATATAAAAAAAACAGTAATGGCTGAAATCAGTTTGATACTCAAATCGTACAGTCAATTTACTTCAGTTGATTCAGTTAATTTACCTTAATCGAATGCGGCTAAAGTAACACCAATATTATTTATATTCGACAGACTGAGATCGCAATATAAAAAGCATAATTGAATAAATGAAATATTTCCATTATTTAAATTGAAATAATTTTTATTTTAATGCTAATAAGATATTGTGCAACTGTTTCAACTATTTTGTAATAAAACTAAATTTTACTTTATTTTTATTATATTTATTTTAAATAATTCTTCCTTTATGTAATAATTTTTATTGTATTTTATTTTTAAAATCGATTTCGAGTTGCTCCTTTCTTCAGTTAAAAATATACTATAGAACAGAATATTTTTAACTGAAGAAGGTGCAATCCGAAATCGATTTTAAGTATAAAATACAATAAAAATTATCACATAAAGGAAGAAATATTCAAAATAAATATAATAAAAATAAAGTAAAATTTAGTTTTATTAAAAAATAATTTCTGTAATGATATCCATAATATAAACTGTGATCAGATATAAAAAAATTAATATCCATAATATAAACTGTTTCGATTAGTGTTGAAATTTATTCTCAATCCAAAAATCGCTTGGTGAGGAGCCTCGTCATAAATTCCGATAGTTTGTCTAATAATATAATCTACATAATTCTAAAATTTATTTGATACATATTTATAAAATTTATATTTCAAAAGATCACAACTCTGAAAATTGAAAACGATAGGCACTATTTTAAACATCAGTGATGCCTTAATTGCAACTCAAAAGTAAATTGCAACTACCGTATATATTTTAGATGTTTTAATTAAATTAAAATCAGAACCTAAAGCGTTCCGCATTTAATCATTTAATTTGGCTAAATGGTTCGATCATTGTTCACAAAACTGAGATATTGGAAAGACTTTTTTTTTATTTTCATATTTTATTTATTTTTTTTTTTGAGAATAAATAAATTTTCTTTACTTTCAAATAAATATGTCCGACACTCTTTGTTTAATTACACATAGCGTCCAACAATGCGAGTATTAACGTCAGTTAAATCATGATTAATATTTAAGAAATTCTTTTATTTTCGATAAGCTTTTTAAATAATCTTGAGCAATTTATCGATATAATAAATGGAAGCTTTCAATTTTTTATACAAGAATTTCTTAAGTCTTTATTTTTTTTAAAATTATTTATTTGCGGGCTCAAATCCTATACACATACGAATCAGTTTCACATTTATGGACTGTATTTTGCAAAATATAATTTAAAAATACCGATAAGATTTGAAAATCCACTATTCCTAGAAATATAGCTCAAATTCACAATTTATCGAACTTATATATATATTATATATATATATATATATATATATATATATATATATATATATATATATATATATATATATATATATATATATATATATATATATATATATACACATATATATATATATATATATATATATATATATATATATATATATATATATATATATATATATATATATATATATATATATATATATATATATATATACATATATGTATATAGATTTTCATGCATTGAATATTCAATCACATGCCTGTTTACATTCCTTTTTTTATATAAAAATTAAAGTTTACTTTCAAAACCCCGAGTATTACAATTATTCACAATTGAATAAAAATAAATATGTGACATACGAAAAAGTATGTACGAGTATATGTATAATATACATGTAGTGAACAAAAGTCATTTCATTCAACACGGAAAAACTTAACCTTATTTTTTTTTTGTATTTTATGTAGAAGGAAAATATATTTTCAGGATATATGAATGTTATTAAATTTAACTGCTTAAACTTTTTTTTTATTTCGTGTGTTTGAAATCAACCAAACGAACACCCCATTTTGCTTGTTAGTTATGTATATAATTTTGTTTCCATACTTTTTTTCTCCTATTTTATCTATCGTCACCTTGTTTTTATTTTAGTTTTCTTCATTTTTATTGTGATTTAGAAATTCCCAAAATCTCTAATCGTTAAACAGATTTGTTTCCCTATACGTTCTTCCTCTTCGTACACAACACATCAGTTTTTCTTGCATTCGTGGTTGTAGATTTTGTGGTTTATGTGGTTTTCAAACAATATTTTTCTCTACTTATATACTTCTCATGTGTTTATATATACATAAGCACATAGGTATGGCTTCTTTTATTACACTTTTGCCATGCTTATGATTATTACGGTTGGTGGTTGTTTATTTTATTTGGCGTGAGGGAATGAGTTCTATGCTTCGATTTTATTATCGTTATGTTAATAAATTTAGACAATTTATATACTGTACAATGTAAGTAGAAAATTATCCTTTTTTACTCGTACCTATTTAGGAGAAAATCGATAAAGCGTATATGCTCTTTTTCATATATTATATATACATATATATGTATATATATATATATATATATATATATATATATATATATATATATATATATATATATATATATATATA